>VKGM01007248.1:0-21469 GCA_007844875.1 Busseola fusca | reverse complement strand
GACATAATATTAAAAATACAATTAATTTATGACTGAGCGTTGCAAAGGGCTCAATGATTCTTAATCATGTTCATTTGAGTGTGACTTCAGAATTGAGCGATATCAATTTAGATTTTGACAGATCGATATTTTACATTGAAATTATTGACAACACTCGCCATAATTAGGTATACAGAAATTATGTAACTGTTAAAAGTTAATGACTGCAAATATTATTCAATTCCACAGATCCCTAAGTAACACCAACCCTGCAGTCAGAAGTACGTGTATATTAGTCAGAGTACCTACAAGAGAGCGTTGCGCCTACGCCAGGAACATAGACTGTTTGATCAAATGATTGCTGACATTTTTGTATACTTGACAAGTGTCAGTTCTCATGAACATGATTCTGCAATAGTTATGTGATCTTTTCGTACATAACTTCTGACATAAAATTTGCTTGTAAGAGCCCTTTCTAAATGTGAATAAGTGTTTTGTTGTGAAAGCTCTTGAGAAATGGATTGAGGAAATACCGTCACGCCTTATTCACCCACATGTCGGCAATGACTGTATTAGCACCCAAGAAATAGGGGCCTAGCCGTGGGGCTATTACGATGGACACGAATCCATTTAATATTTTCTAAGAATCAAACTCGAAGCATTTATTTAAATGAAACCTATTATTGATACTTGTCAATAAGTCGGTCAGTCCAAAAAGATGAAATTACTTGCCCATTCCAACGCGTAGTATTCCTATGGAGACGTTTGGGCAAAACTCCATGGACACTTTTTTAAACCAAAAAATACTGTTACAAGATATTGGTTACATGATTCGTGTTCGCGATTATAGGTACGTGTACGTGAGAACGATGTAGAAAGACGAATGATAAAAAAAAAAACACTTTTCTCGTCATAATAAAAGCCAGCAGCCGTGCATGGGTATTTCAAAAGTGACGTCCAAAAACGATTTCCAATTTGCGTACTATTATAATGAAAATCATACCAAAACTTGTCTACTAAGTCATGTTACTAGTAAACACGTGAATTTAAAAGCACAGAGTCATAGAGTCATAAACCACAGACAGTCATTACTATGATGCGATTCAAAGGCGATTGACTGTTTTGTATCAGTATTCCACTTACAGAGTAGGGTAACGGGTCTTCGGGGGCCGTGTCGTGAATATTCTATTGCTAGGTACTAGAACGTTGACTACTTACTATTAAAAAGTTACGATTATATAGTACGTTCTTCTGTAATATGTCAACAATAATTTATTGTTCCAAAGAATACAAAAATGAATACATTTTATTGATTTTTACATTCATTTTCTTGCCAACCCTTAATAGTCCCCCTAAACACATCTTATGCGAGTATCACAAAAGCAATGAGTGACCGACCACAAGGCCGGTGAAATAAACACCAATTTATTATTTAAATATTATCAAACTTTTGTTTTACTATCGAATAAATCTACTACAATCACATAAACTTAAACAATATAATTAATAACAATATTTGATTACTATTTCTAAGCAAAACTTATGATTAATAATAATTTAATTACGAGTACTATTCGTGTTTCAAATGTGGCTATAAAATAATTGAAGGTAAATGAATCAAAGCTCGTAGTTCGCATTCGAGACGGAGCTATTTTTATTCAAGATCAATAATGCTGATAAAAGTGAACTGAAAGGATATTCAACGTTTATTCGACCTACATTTTAAGTAACCGAAGCTTTTCATCAAAGCGTTCAGTCTTCAGTATTTTAAGTAAACATAGCATTATTTGAATCACGCATTGACGTACAAAGTAACATTCACTTCCTTTCGAGGAAAAGCTCTAATCGATAGTTATGGTTGATTGGTTGATTAAGGCAACGAAGGAAAGAGAATTTTGTGTTTTTATTTTATCTAAACATATAAAACATAAAATATAGATGTGTATGTAAATTACATCACCATTGGTACCATTGTTTACTAGAACGTGTTCTATTTAGTGAGGAATGTTCTTAACATATATATCATAACGAGTCCGCCCCTAGCATAATATTATCACGATTTTAAAGAATAACACGCTTAAATATTAAACGTGTACTCCACTATTCACCCACCGAGCACCATTATGAAAACCATTTATCATTCGCTCATCAAACAGTTGTTGCTCATTTGGTGGGTTCCGGATAGCAACAAATCTTGCCGCAATAGTTCATTTACACTGTTATTTGTACCGCACCCGCTCTAATAATACTATAATCCATTCGTTTGCGTCTAGCGTGTAGAGTAGTGAGAGAATCACAGATCTAATTTTAGTTGTGTTTGTATGTATGTCAGGGGGCCGCGTCGAGTCGCCCGCCCGCCCTAGAAGGGTCATCTGCCCAACGACAGCTTCGCAATATATCTTGCATTGCGCAAAAATATCTCTTTCTTATTGTTTTTCTATTTTTGTCATGAAGCTTTGAACTTTCTGAATGTTTAATTCATCCCCGACTTATACCATATCTATACTTATTTTTACTTATATCTTCGGTTGAGAAAATTAGAACAATGATTAGTTCGACCCTAAAACATTGCCTACCTAACTATTTAGGTTTCTTCAGATGAGTGGTATAATTGAAATAAAGCAATAACATTTTTATTGATATGAATTCCTTGAACTGTACAGTAGGTTATATTAAACACAAAACCTACAAATTTCTCCGAAATTAATCTTTGATCGCGAACAAGGAACCTACCAACTGGGCCAAATGGGTTATATTAAAAAACCTAGCAACACTTCTGTGTAAATCATACCGTGCGACCCTATTGTAGAGCGAGATTAAAATCTTTGTGAATAGTTATTTATTGTGATAACATCTTAAAATTGTATGTTTCAGCGAAGCTCATGAATGTATGTACATGACATAACAAGACTCATGCAGTTATGTACGATGTGTGTGTTCGTAGAATTAGGTGTGTACTCGGAAGTGTGTTATGTGCGTTATTTTCCTTATAGGGTGTGAAGGTCCGGAAAACTCCATCAATAAGTTTTCCTGTAAGACACGTCAGATAGCTAATTGTAAGCAGAATTTATTGACATTAATGATATTTTAAAAGACCTAATTGAGAGGCAGCAGCAACGACCTGTCACCCGTTACGCATAATATTGCGATCCCAAACTGGACGGAGCAACCTTGTCCTACCTTAAAACAAAGCACCTGCAGGCATCGTCAAGGCTAAAAACTGGACCAAAATCTACTTTTACATTGCATCATTACACTTTCCTTAGATATATATATCGTACCTCGAGTATACGTGACCTAGTCGCTGTCCACAGGTGTATGTGCGTCATTTAGGTTCAAGAAAGTTGACCTATAAGGTGACACAATCGCAATACAAATCCGATTGTGTTTACGCCAAATCCGGGTCTCATGGCAGACATGTCTTGGGTTTAGCGCAGATTTGCTGATATGTGGGTCCGCCTTAATTACTATTTCTCACGCATTGTGTAGGTATACATACGCATGACATTTACGTTTACGAATTTCATCTTTACAAATCATTCTACATTCAGGTTAATGTTAATCTTGCCAAATCTAAACTGTTAGTGCCGGCAAATTTTGTTGTTACAGCTTGATAATCTACAGCTGGAAAACCTCTTGCTATGACTTCATCTCTTGATCTTTTTTCGGAGCCAAGTGTCGACTCATTCTAATTTGTTATATCTAGCCTGCGAGGCTACTTCGCTGAATCATGGTCCTCGGATATCTTTGGCCGCTCCCAGCATCAGGCATGCTGCCAGCCTATCCCACTTTTGACAACGTTTAGACGACGCGTTCAATTTTCTTTTTGCAGTGCGGTATATTGAATAGTGCGTTGTCGAACCTTGAGTTTGAACTTTTGAATACTAGCCAAGGCTCAAGCTTGAGGATCGTAGGTCAAAACGGTAAGAATAGAAAGGCACACATCAAGCTTTTTAAACGAAATTTATAAGAACGTAATCGTAATTACAGCCATTGCTTAGCAGATAAATCCTGTTCAGAATTGTTGTTTACATACTCGTCTAATGTTTGAGAATGCTTACTGTCGGTGTAAGTGGGTTTCATAAGATGTCTGAAGGTGTTTTAAAAGTTTGTTCATTTGAATTATCCGTAAATGTTGATAAGTAAATATTGAGCAAGCATTGTAGGATCAATTTGTTGATTTCACTTTGCAACTATGATGTGGCTGAGTCAATAAGTACCTATAAGTATCTCACTGCTTAGTAATCAATGAAGGAGTAGTACAGCGGGGTGCCACAATATTCGTGATGTTACAATAATTTTGCAAGTTTTATACAGTCATAAAAAATCTCTATTGGAATCTTATGAGATGGCATCAAAATCAGGTAAACGTCGTAAAATCTAGAGATAGCACTAACGTTTCAGATTTATAGATAGAGATCATGCACAAGATTGCGCTGTATACCACTCACGCACAGCAATCTATCACTTGCTCGTCTGTCAACGAGGAGCACCGTGGTGACCCCATTCCACTGCTATGAGTTTAAAAACATCTTTGAAAGATAGCAGAGTAGACAATGCTTACCTATAAAAAAAATTGCTATAGAGCATCACATAGTCAGTAAGTATTCAAAATCTAACGAAACAAAGGACTCATAATAGAATTCGTCACAATGGTCAATTTGCAAATACTCTGGCGCACAACGTAAATCTGTCAGTGAGTACTAACGAAGTTGTAAAAGTCATACACATCGCCACCTTTGTTCACTTCGAGAAATTAAAAGGACACTTGCCAAAGGAAGTTAAATATAAGGACGTCGCTGATAATTTCCTTAAACTTCGCAATCTGGGTCACGAATGATCGGTAATTTAATTTAATATTTACTTCAATGTATTCAAATTAATGAACTGGAAAAGCGTTTCATGGCGCTTAGCTTGTGTAACTTGTTTTGTATTCAAAGAATTGCCGCCAAGCATGTCGACCACACAACGATTTTGCAACGCCTAAAAAGGAAATTACTGATATCGAATTGTTTAACCACTGAAGGCACTTTTGTTCGTAAATTGTGACAGTAACATAACTCATTTATTCAAATCAGTGAATTTTGCGGTAAGCCCTCTATTAAATTTGTCATGTGTCAGGTTATATTTACATGCGGCGGGTGATGACAGAACAGACATGCCATCAAACGTGTGCCCTCCAGCTATTCGCCAACTTAATATAATCCCACTTAACATGAAATAAACATGGCCTTACTTTTAGTATTTTGTTTTACGACAATGCCGCGCGAACATCCTGTGTATGCTCCCACTAATTAACTTTTAATAGGCATAATTTCCACACAAGTACTTTACTAATAGATGTCGGGAGTTAGGGTCATCACTTCCACTCTATAGCGAATCAGTAATGTCTCAAAAGAAGTAAGTTTGGAACCAGACATCGAACTGACTAGCTTGAACTTAGCGGACGGATGTTCCGCTGATGCATCATTTAGTTCGCCTAAAAAACATATAAGTAGAATTGACAACTTCCTCTTTCTTTGAATTCGGTTAAAATGCACTACAGATTCGTTACTAGCGTCATGCCGGTGATTTCCAAAGGGAATGATGTACTATCATAGTTTCCGATTATCATAGTTTATCTAAACACAGGATAAAATGATTGTGCAGTACGTAATAAAAAAACTAACCTATACTTTATGTGACTTTTTGCAGTTTCTGCACAGCATCATCATAAAATTTCGCAATTTCCGTAACACAACAATAAAGTGTTACTGAAATAATAAAACAATAGCCTCAATGAAAAAACACAATCGTATCTTCATTTGTGTACTCGTACAAAAAAATAATTGGATACTGTTTTTGACGAAAAACTTTAGATAAATGGTCAGTTTTCAGACATTAAAGAAATTTGTAATATATAACTGGATTGCTCATCATAAATGACCAGGCAAACTTAACGTAGCCAACTCATATGAATAAAAATAATTTATACTTACTAAAATTATAAAGAGGTAATATTTTTGAGTTTGTATGTAGGGGTAACCTTCAGAACTACCAGACCGATTCCGATTTTTTTTTTCACTAATGAGAAACTACAATATTATATTACAATTTATATCAAAACAAGAAAAAGCGGATGAAGTGCACGGGTAGAGTTCATTTCAGAAAAAGGGGAAGGAAGATAGTTAGGCAATTAGGTACTTTTAGTCACAACCAACAGTTACCGCGCTTTAAGCTGCAGGTGAGTGACCGCAACTGTCCAAAGACACCTTTTCATTTGCCGGTATCGCCATATTAAGACATAGATATAAAATTAACGATTATTAAACAAAAAGCCAGATACAGCACGTAAAATCTAGATATCATTGCACATCGCACATTAAAAGGAGAAAGTCGTAAGAAACAGTTGATGTCTCCATCGACAAGACAAGAAAACGTGCAAAACTTTATTAGACGTTCTGCAATACCTGCGTTTTCATTTATTTGCATCTGTATTTACTTTCAGACATTAATAGCTGGAATTACTGCGCATTGCAAGTGCTATATTAATACCGCATTTATCATACACCAGTACCGTTTTATTCGTAAACAAAATCATCCGCCAACGACTGACTTTCTGAATGAGATCTTTGAGAAACCTGGAAGTCTCTTGTAACGCACACGTCGTGCTTTTAAGCTTTTCCATTTTTTTTATCAAAGGACTGTAAAAAAGAAAACAACTAACGATTTATTAGTCTGGTTGTTTGATATTCACACGTAGAGTTCTTTAATTTTAATAACTAAATCCAATGAAAGTCTAGACACGTGTGTAGCCAGACTTAATGTCTACTTTTATTACGTCGGCACACCTATTGAATCATAGAGTATGTTACACTAAGCCGACCTCGAAACCTGTGACGATTGTCCAGGTATTGTGCATGTCTTGGCAAAAGTCCAATGAAAATGTAAAATTGAGCTGAGGGAAGCCGCCAAATTGTGTTTGTTTTATGAAAGACCTCCTAGTCCAAGGAGACACTTTTTCTACGTTTTCACAATCAGTAAGTAAGTAATGGTCAATTCGTTGTGTCCCTCAATTTTATACGCAAGGTGTACGGTTGGATTATCTAGTAACGCGTTGATCAATGATGTTATGATCATAGACAACGTATTGCATATCAACTGTTTTGGCATTTTATTTAAGCGGGAAAACACCTATGTATATTTACTCGCTGAATTCCTACAACCTGCAGCAAATATTTCACTTGTTTGGATAGTTTATCTTATCATGTCTGAATTGTTTATTACCGGTGAAACTACTTTTAATTTTTTTTGGGCTTATTCGTCTTTTGATATCGTGATGTTTGAAGCAATAGCATGTAATAAACGCTTAGCAAACGCGACGAGGCCGCAGACAGGTAACTTCTACCTAATCCAAAGTTATCAATCAACGAACATCCGACAAATGGCACCATTATATACGGTAAACAATGGTCCGGACAGCTTGGCGAAAACGGGCAATGCGGTTAAAAAAATATTCGTGGAAATTGCTAACCTTGGCGAGGGCAAGGTCAAACGGAAACTTTCAAGTTTAATCCCCACAGACTATACCGACGGTGAACGTTCCCGCCATGGCCAACCGCCATGGCGGGAACGTTCACGAGACTTTTTTAAGTGGACAGATGATTTTTTTTGTAGTCGATCAACTACTTACTTGCTGTATATAATTCGATAATTACCTACGTATATACGACGTTCACGGGTATAAGTTATGAGTGATATTTATAATTTTAATTACAGCGCTTCCTGTCTACACTCCGTTTTCACTTCCTTAACATATCGCAGTAAAATGGTAAGCATTCTATAGCAAAAAGAGAACATTAAGTTTGCATAATAACTTTATGTATGCACATACTTACCAACCTACATTTCTAAATGCCACCACATCCAAACACGCAATATTACTAGAGAATTTTGTAAGGCAGGACTGGCCAAAACGGGAAGCTTCTTTAAGAGGATAAATTAACTCTTAATCCCTGTATTAAACTGCCGCTCTGACGATGACACTAATTTGACAAAATCCTTACGTTCATCAGGGGTACTAACCTCGTCCGTCCACAAACATTTGCGAAGTTGCACAAACAACTAACTCATAATGAGTGGTAAGTTTAATTCACTGCACTTGAACAACACTTCACCGGTACATACACCCATTCTGCAGTGCAAATGTTGGCCCAAACATTTGCCCAGCCACGAACAACGTAAATAGACGTAACAAGGGACGTTCGGAACGTGCGTTCCGAGTCACGCTATGTGTTGAACTGACGTTTCGCGTCCGTTACGGTATTCGAACAGTCTTCTTCATTAACTCCGATCAAGCAATAGAAAACACGGCGATGCGGAAACAGCATTTTGGTGTGTGAAAAGATAACAAAAGTCCAAAATGATATTCTTAAGCAGACACGCTAACTTCGTACGAGAAAGACTTTTAATGAGCAACAGCTCAAAACGTTAATGCATTCAAAGGACGAGGGGGATTTGCAAGCAATTAACATGCGTCTGTTGCAGTAGCTACTAAGTATTGCATTGGTACAACGTACACGCACTCGCGAAACTTTTCCCTTTTGAACTGACTGAGTGACGGTTCAACGTACCAGCCGCCGTGAGGAAAGTTGAGGAACGAGATAGGTACGCATTGACACACACAGACATAAACATTAATTTGCAAGTTTATTGTAAATATAATTCCACGAAATGTAACGTTTCATAAATGTCAAGTTCATACACATGCATGCAAGCTCTGCATGTAGTAAGTAACGTATGCCGTTATTTTGAACCACTCTGTCTCTTTGGATTAATGTTCACTTGTATGCCCTTTGAGTATGTAATTCAGCATTTCCTAATAGGATACACTAATATAAAGTGTTATTTCATAATAGAATGCTTCCTAACTCGACGTTACTATGTCAATAAAGCATAGTAACAGCTGAACGCTGCGTACTGAAGCATAGCCGTGCTATGGACGCTACACCGCTAATTATTATTAACTATAGCAAACTGCACTTACGTATACAGGTATTAATTATAATACTCGACAAACACTACCACACAAACACCAATAAAACACATAATTTTCGTGATGCGAGCTATAGAATGTAGAATACGATCCCACAGAGATTATTAATGTCTAAGTCGTAAGGCCTCCGCGCAAGAAATAAAGTAGCCAGCAGTAAGTAGTAGCGTTATGGTCAATCTACGATTTGGAGCACACCCAGCCGACTTTCTCAAGAAGCACCATTGTCTAACGATCGAGTAGACCACGAGAACAATCAGCTTATTCAGCTTTTAAGGTGTTGCTTATCGCGTGTCACTAATAAGCCATCGTTAGAGCGAGCGACAATTAACGCATACTAGCCTAGGCCTCGACAATCGCAGCGGAAACTATTCGTGACGTGTAGTGAATACGTCGGCGAGTGCATCCGTTAGTTCCGTATATGTATACAAAGTCGCATTATACTCCTACGTATGTAGTCTCAACTCTACCGCGATAGACATAAGGGAGCCGGGCTACGGCTTGCCAATATAACGGCATGGATGTAATCCTGTGTATGCTATCAAGGCTTTAACTTAAGAGTACAGCATTAAATGGATGCTTACTGTGGTTTGTGCTAAGCGATACGTTTGATTGAAGAGATACTTTAGCATTCATTGTGGCAAAGCGTTTATGGGGGACTATGGGACAAAAGAACAAAGAACTGCAAAAACGATGTCAATCGTTTGGAGAATACAGAATGGGTGATTAGGAAAAATAAATAAGTACCTACGGAAAATACCTAGTAAAGCCCAAGTTTTTTCTAAAGCCTACTGACACACTTCTAACAACCAATAAAGAAAAAAATATGCGTTTATTTGTTTAGAATGATTTCAGCTAGCTATTCCATAACTCCCTAAGTGAACTGTACAGTTGCAGCACTAGTCGCGCTCCGCCGCCCTCGTCTACGTGTACCATACATATGCATGGCTTGAAAAACCAACTTTCTTTACACTTAGAATGTTTATTAGAATTTCGCAGATGCAATCTCTTTATACATATATACGCACCCATGCGTATAATGCGTTTCTGTATTGAATTAATTATTATCACGTGAAATATTGAACTACTCTGACGCACATACGCATACAATTTTCTTAAGGATAATTTTACAAGAAGTCGATACTGCTGACAGCCGATTTCATATCCAAGTCTGGCAAGTGTTCGAAGTTTATGAAAGTTTCATCAGCCGTGCAGAATTTGTACAAATTAACAATAATTGCCAATAGGGCCTTGGGGCGATAGGACTATACTGCACAGTGCAATAAGTACCTTCTGAATCTATGTTTTTTTTTTTTTGGTGGGTGGCTAATCATCAAATGACCTCTCCCGCTCTGGGCGGAGCGGAAGGGCGTATCAGACTTCTACTGACTAAAACCCACCCATGTTTTTTCACCTGCCTAAGCGCCGCCAGGGGCCCCTGTATCTTTTTCGAACTACCCATGGCCCTGGGGCAGAATCTATGGTAACATTAGGTTGCGCATCAAAATACCACCGTATATTTTCGTAAGTTTGTTCTTATTGACCCAAGGCCTTTTTTACGAGCAAGTGATTAAATAGAGAAGAGAAAAGGAAGGTCAATGAGCTGATAATAATTTAATTGACAAACGAACTCATTACTAAGGAAAGCACTTGCTATTAAAACCCTCCAAATAGTAGCGTACCTTCTTCGCAGACATCGTCACGTCGTCAACCATATGCAAATGATTTAGAAACTAATCGAGTCAATGACCCATTGTATGCTAACACTACGCTACTGATAGTCGCTCCCATGCTTGATAAGATAATCCAGATAAAGCGCCGTGTTTGTTCTGACACAGTACACGTCTAAGTAGAAACCTATTTCTATTGTAAAAGAACAAAGGGTATAGATAATGTTACCATGGAAATGATGGAACTTATCTAGAGTTTTCTGTTCTTTGTGCCTCTCAGTAATTAGTAAGTTATAGTGTTTGTAGTGTAATATCGCACTTTCCTACTATAATTATGTGTGTTTGTGTTTTTCATTTTTATAGAAAGTTATATTCATCTCAGTTAGGAATACTTTTAGTAATGATTCCCAATTATTTAATAACGTAGTGGCCACCATCCCAAAATATAAGCGAAAAAAAAAATTATTCCTATGTATCAATTTCGTATGAATGCTTATTAAGACAAGAAGCTTTTTAAGATTCCGTAGTCAACTAAGAACCCTTATAGTTTCACCAAGTCTGTCTGTCTGTCCGTCATCCGCGGATAATCTCAGTGACCATTAGCACTAGAAATCTGAAATTTGGTCCCAATATTTATATCAATTACGCCGACAAAATGGTAAAATAAAAACTGAAATAATATGTTTTATTAGGGTAATACACGTAAAAGAAAGTAGAGAGGCGCCACGGCGCCCTCACCTTCCGCCTGACGCAGGTCCTCACCGGACACGGATGTATCGGGAGGTTTCTGTCCCAGATAAGACGGAAGGAAACGCCAGGGTGTAATCACTGTGTGGATCGCCCTGAGGACACGGTGGAGCATACGGTGGAGGTATGCCCCTCTTGGGTGGAGCACCGCCTTGTCCTTGTGGCGGCGATCTCTCGCGTCCCGCCCAGGTGGACCTGGGCATGGCCTGGAGGCCATGGCCCGGAGCGAGAGTGCATGGCAGGTCGTCACCTCCTTCTGCAAAGCAGTAATGCTCGCAAAGGAGAAGGCGGAGCGCTTGAGGGAGAGGCAGTCGCAACGCCCTCACACCCCTAGCCACCGCAGAAGACGCCCTGGTCGTCGAGAGATAACAGCAAACTCCCGGCCACCACAGGCTTGGGCTTGCGGGCGGCGAGCAATGGGTAGCGCGCCTCAAAGATATGTCAGCACAGCGTGTTGGGGTCCATAAGGGCCGATGCCTGCCCCAGGGCCGCGGAAATCTCCTTCAAATGCGCCAGGGGCCCCGGCCCATGGCGCATATGCAGGTAATGGAGCATGGGTGGGTTTTAGTCAGTAGAAGTCTGACACGCCCTTCTGCTCCGACCAGAGTGGGTGAGGTCATTTGATGATTTCCCACTCACCATAAAGAAAAAAAGCCAACATATATAACCCATCTAGTTTGTATAAATTAGTAAACCAATTTCTCGAGTTACGGGGCTGTACTTTGGGCTACTTCACGCTGTTGGTCTCTCGTTGTCATTGGTGGTATTTTTTAACTCTTATTTAACTTTTAAGTGGGAAGACTTATTGTGACGGGAAACTACGGAGCCCTACACTGAGCGTGGTCCGACACGCTCTTGGCCGATTTTTACTTTACCTGTCATCATGTTGTTGGCATATCTGTCTACCTACATTTAATTTGTTAGTTTCAATTTTGGCACCAAATCTCTCTATAATAATAACACCAGTCCTTGTACTTGTTGCTCCAAAGGAAACGCAGAGACAAAGAACGTCTAGAATCCGTTTCCGAAAAATTTCAAAGAAACTGCGCAGCCGCATTAGTCTCGCAATTGTTTTTGCCGTCATTGCTTTTGTCTCATCAAAAGGAATAACTTCAGTGAACTGAGACCGAGCTGCTATGTTTTCTGCAACATTTCGCTCACGCATCGCGATCCGAGTTTTCTAACATTCATTAATCCGATTGATTTCTCACGCACTAGTAAAATATAATTAGATGAGAGTACATAAACTAATTAAGTATTTAACTAATTTATAGTTCGCTTTCTCATCAAGTTTAACCTGAGCTTCAATCAAGATTTTCTAGACATTGACATCGAGTAAAAGTGTAGCAAGTGCTAACTGCTTAGCTATGTCCCATTACCGGTTACAGGCCTTTCTCGTTAGACTTATCTGCAGCAAAAGGAAACAGGCGTAATCATTACGTTTGGCGCTACAATAGTAGTTGGAACACCAAACCTGACACTTAGGTACACGCGAACCTTTGCAAATGCTAGTAAATTAGCAGGTAGCCTATGATATATACGCCTTCTAATGATGCATTTTTTTTTTTTTTTTAAATTGTTATAAACTAGTGCTTGACTGCGATCCCGCCTGATGGTAAGCAGTGATGCAATCGATGATGGTGAAGCACACTAGTTTATTATGAGCCTATTCACTCTAAGTAGAGAGAATAGGACGGAAGACGGCAGTTGAGCGAAACTGCTCAGACCCGTCCTCCGTACGGCTTCACCAGACATCATGCCGGAACACGACGGATCGCTTGGCGGCATGGCTTTGTCTGGTGGGTGGTAACATCTAAGCCGGCAGCCGAAGATGTGGCCTACCACCGTTATTACTGCCCGTTTAGCACTACCCAGGGGACACGTGTAGGGTGGTCATAATAAAATAAGTAGATCCTACGGACGCAAGCAGTTCATCCCCCAAATCATGCCTATTCCCTGGTTTCTGTCAGTCTTAATTATTTGTACACTCAATTTACGGTGTCGACAAATGTCAACATATTATACATAATGATCAGTTGGTCGTTGTTTTCTAAAACCAGTCACAACAGCTACCATGCAACTTGACAGCACATTTACTCATCAAAAAGATCAAAGACTTGATGAGGTTTCCAACAACTAGGGGTTCAAGCCAAACGCAAACAAAGAACTACAAAATTGGACGTACGTGCGTCTTAGAAAAATATCAAAAACCTACTCATACGCTATCTAAAATAATAGTGACCTCAGTGCGATGATTTCCAATCCATTGTTATGTGATTTCGATGTTAGACACGTCGGCCCAGGAGTTTTTTGCGTTGCGTGACGTATATCAACAACTTATCGTAATGAACAGCTACTTAACATTCTAGCCCGGTTGTGTAGCACGTGGCGTGTTATCAATATGTAAGTATTATTGACGTGCCTACTACAACACCTAAGTTACAGAAATAACAACCATTTTAAAACCTAATGGTAGCTACGTGAGCACCTTGATAAAATTCTATGTAATCCACTCCGTAAACAAGTCTTATATAATCGTTAACTTTACGTTACGTTTATCTCTAAACAAAAATCTGTTATTTTCACTTCGGAAGCAAGAATAATAAGCAAAACATTCAGTAGGTACTTCATTACTGCGACGACGACCATATTAAAACAAAACTAGACTTTCCAATTGATGGTCGCCCGCAAATGACCCTGAAGATTCCCATTTATGAGCAGTGATGATCCTCTATTTCAAATCCATTAAATCATAGTCATTAAACATAGAGCAGTGGACTACAAATGTCAGTACCTCTTAGTTATCCAACATTTGGCTCACACCTGAGAGGCGTCTTGTCTCGTAAGACGGACTGTACTAGAGACATAATATGTATTAATTTACAAATAGTCTTTAGAAAGAACTTCGCAACTGGCGTGGGAAGTTCCCATAATATCGCTGAAAACTAAAATAGAATGATGTATTTTTTCACAACTATCCTCGTGTTCACACAGATCATATTTAGATCGCGATTCAAAAACAATGCAGTGTTAATCCATCCTTGCGACATTAGATAGACCAGCAAGTCTGAAGGGCTAATGAGAGACTATTTATAAAAATGAAGAGTTTCGTCACAACAAAGCCCAGCGTCCCATCGTGTTTATTTATTGGGAGATGTATTGGCATCATTCCCCGGCTTGTTGCACGACACACATGCTAATGTAGGTCAAAAAAAAAATATAGAAATGCAGATTAAAACAAAACATAAACCAAAATATATTGTGTTCTTTTATATTTTTTTAGAAATGTGTACACAGCACGTTCCATGAGTTCCATCCCGTTCTTCTAAATGGATTACGCAATTCTTAAATTAAACCCAATAACACGCTTCAGTTCACAAACAAACCGTAGAAGTGTATCATCATAAGAATACTAATTCTGTCTACCTCAAATTAAGGCCCAAAATAGTGGCATAAATTATATAGTGAACACAATAATTTTGAATCGACGCACGTTCCTCAACGGATGTATACGAATGCCTAACAGAATTGGCCTCACCCACTCCATAACTCAGAGCAATTCTCACTGAAAACTGAATAAAGGAACTGACAAGTCTAAACATCAGTGAAACTACGATGCCGAGCACGTAGGAAACTTGAATACAGCACTAAAATAGTTTGATATTGCATTAATTCTCCGAAAACTGCTTGCTAAACACTTAGTTTAACTGTGTTTCCTATTTAGGGCTTAGGGAACAGAGCATTTAATGCAGGTGAATAAATAACAAGTCGAAATTACTAAGTAATAATATTTAAGTATCACTAACTAATTAAGATTGTATATACCAACGTATGTATTGTCGAGTAACAAATCACGATATTATACAATAACAGTAAGTTTAAAAAATAACAAAACTTTGTCAGCTCTATAGATCTCCTTAGTCTTTGTTTAGAGGTGGGAGATCAAACAGCCACTCAGTTTACGTTCTGCGTATGGCAACATTAAAGCTAGGACCGATACTGTTTTCATGTAACCACATCAAAAAGCTTAGGCACCTCATGAATCTTTGAAAGGAAGCAACAAAACTTATGTAAACTTTTAACTACCACTTTTCGTAATGCACATAAGACTGTACACACACCTTATAGTACCCACTTAACTATCAGAAGTCAATTTTGAATCAAGTCAATTATAAAAAAGTAAAAATATTTCCCACTTAATTAAAGACTAATTGGACTTACAGAACAGAAGTAACTATTGATTTTTTTATAGATCTGCGAGCCAGCTTTGTCAGAGATAGCATGTGGCTAAACCTGACTAATCGCTTCAAGCTGACTACAACCCCTGCGTTAAACAAAAGTATACAGTACACAGAATTGCACTGTTGAACAGAGACAGTGTAAAAGGAACAAATCCAACGACTTCCGATACAAAAAGCTCGTCACTTCCCCGCGGGTTTGCTTCTCAGAACTAATGAAACGTACGTAAATAGTCCACTGTCGCCGGTGGGACGGAACCGCGCGTCGGCGCCCAAACGCACCGCTAGACAGACCACTGATTGATAGGGGGGTGACATTGAAAAAACCACCATTACACTTACGGGATATCCGTTTACTTAAATATAACACTATTTATCACATCTCGAATAGTACCGACAACCCTGTTTAATATTATCAACGTTTGAGATTCGGCAACCCTAGAATAACATCAATATTCTAAAATGTTTACATTTGCCCGTCTAAGAGCCCGTTCGTCTATAGAGCTGAAACAGAAGATAGTTTCTATTTACATAACCGCAGAGTGGATCGGCTAGAATTACATTCAGGGGCTTTATTGTAGCGATAAATTGTCAATAAAAAGGACAATTTAAATTCATTCCGTTTAATGTTTTGAGTGATTGTGAATTTAAACGGCGCAACGGAGAATAAAACTTGGTCATAACTCCAATCTTGGACAATTTATCATACGAAATGGCCAGGGTCAACACGGTCCATTGTTTAAAATTGCAGGGCTACATTCACAGAAAGATCAACACTTGGCTAAAAGACTGGCACGCACGAATTCAAGAAAAAATGCCAGTAGCGCTGAGATTGTAAATGTACAGTAATGAAGTCAATTACCTGCCTGGTTAGTCGATAATAGTGGCAAGTGGTATTGATACTTGAAACATATATCGAATACCGACAGTATACTGTTTCACTATAATGATGATAAACGCCCGCATACAAGTTGACAGTGAGGCGCGGGACAAATATAAGAGGCGTCTGGCGGAGGCGAGGCGCGGGCGCGGCGCGGGCGTGGTGCGGGCGCTGCGGCGGTGTAGCGCAGAACAGGCGCGCTAACGGTGTTGGAATGGCGTGGCGCGGTCGAACACAGTGGATGCATTTGGGGCATTCTAGTGTTTGATTTTATCACAACATGACATCTTCTTCGTCAGATGAAGAGGATCTGCAAGCTCTCCAAATGCACCAGGCATTTGGAGAGCTTACAAACAATCAGAAGATATGCGGTCCATCCTGTGTGGAAAGCAGGACAGGAGCATAGATTTTTCATTCAAATGGAAAATGTAATACACTATCCAGATCGTTTTTACGAAGTGTATAAGATCGCAAAATTTGATGTTAAATTCTATATCGTCACGCATTTTTGCTGTCTAGTTTACTCCTGTGTATGCACTATGAAATGCCACTGCTAGCTGCGGGTGCGCCGAGGGCGAGGAAGCGGCACCCGCTCCACGACCGCGCCCGCCGCGCCCCGCCGTCTCAGTATGTCTTGCGCTCCACCTCTTCTATACATTTTGTAAGAAATATCGAAAAGTGGCGTCGCACCCGCGCCGCGCCCGCGCCACGCCACCGTCCGACGGCTGTTGTATTTGTCCCGCGCCTTATTCGTAGAACTTTGACAGTCGTTACGTGTCGTCAGAAGTCCAAAAGTCTGACCACCAGTCTTACCAAGGGGTATCGTATTAACTAGTAACTGGGTTGTCAAGGTCAGATAGGCAGTCGATCCATGTAAAATACTGGTATTCAGCTGAATCCGGTTAGGCTGGAAGCCGACCTCAACATATTTGGGAAAAGGCTAGGCAGATGACGACATTGTATAGTACAATGTTTTCTAAACTGGGTCGAAATATTTAAATGACCAAAATTTACATTTTTGGATTTTATACAGTCCTTTGAACGAAGCTAAGTAATTTTCAGTTTCCAGGTATTTGAACAGCCATTCATAACTAAATAATCATTGGTTACAGAAATGCTCAGTCATTTGGTAAAACAACTGGAAACAGTATAATTGAATTGTCATTGTTTATAATTCTCTACAAAAAATTATGTATATACATAGTGGAATTGCTTAGGACTAAAACAAAGTCAGCAGTCGCTGCAGATAAGCGGTCTTTTTTAGGGTTCCGTAGTCAACTAGGAACCCTTATAGTTTCGCCATGTCTGTCTGTCTGTCCGTCCGTCTGCGCATAATCTCAGTGACCGGTAGCACTAGAAAGCTGAAATTTGGTACCAATACGTATATGAATCACGCCGACAAAGTGCTAAAATAAAAAGTGGAAAAAAATGTTCATTAGGGTACCCCCCTACACGTAACGTGAGGAGTGATTTTTTTTTTTCATTTCAACCCTAACGTGTGATATATTGTTGGATAGGTATTTAAAAATGAATAGGGGTTTACAAAAATCAATTTTTGATAATAGTAATAGTTTCGGAAATAATCAATCATTGATGGTGAAGCGCACTAGTTTATTATTAGCCTATTCTCTCTAGCCTTGAAGACACTTAAATTGTAATCAGACGGGAAGACCGCCGCAGGCAAACTGTTCCAGTCCTTCGATGTACGCAGTATAAAAGACGAAGCGAAACGCTTCGTCCGGATCGTAGCAGTGTCAACAACGTAAGGGTGGATACTTGCCGTACGACGGGTTGTCCGATGATGGAACGGTGATGGCGGAATTAAGTCATGTAATTCCTGCGCACATTCTCCAAAAACTCCACTACAGCAAACAAGCACCTCCATCCACATCGACCGGTTTCCGTTCGGTTGAATAACACATAACATAATCAGCCTATAATGTTCCTACTGTTGGAAAACAGGCTTCCTGTTGGTGAGAGGGAGCTGGCCGTAATCCACCACCAGTGCCTTTTTTTATGGGTGGGAAATCATCAAATGACCTCTCTCCTCGCCTCACCTCTCTCCTCCTCGCTCTGGGCGGAGCGGAAGAGCGTGTCAGACTTCTACTGACTAAAGCCCACCCATGTTCCTTCACCTGCCTATGCGCCCCAGGAACCCCGGTGTTTCTTTCGAACTACAGTGCGGGTTGGTAGATGTCAGATGTCTTCGAAGTGTTTGGTTCTAGGACATGCATGTTTCCTCACGATGTTTTCCTTCACCGTTTTGAGAGCAGTGGTAATGAAATAATTTACACAAAGTAAAACGCCCCGTGACGGGGTTCGAACCTACGACTTACAACTTGTAAGTCGCGGCTGTTATCACTGGGCTGGAATAACATCATAAATATTTTCACATGGAATCAGGAGTTATTTTGTAACTTATCTTAAGCTAATTATTATTATTATGGTAGTGCATATTATAGTAAACTTACTTTAGGTTCTCCATATGCATCTTCGAAAGTCCTGTAAAGTAGTTGTCCTTGAATATGACCTTGATGCCTTGCTTATTCGGGATATACACCGTCATTTCTGCTACATATAATGGGTCTAAGGGATGAAGTCCTCTTTCCGTATCTCCTAAGGAGAATTGATGAATAGAATCTCGAGCTGATTTCAAGGCACATTCGTTAAGTTTTGGATCATTTCTTGAACAGGAGGCTATAAATGAGGCTGAAATAGTTGGAATAATAATATCAACATTATTACCTTTGTCGTTTTTATTTTGTTTTCTAATATTTAAAAACAAAATACAATTTGAAAACATGTTCGGTCTCTAGTTTTCAATGGCATGACATTTATAGTCTAAGAGTCCTAATCATGAATACAAAATATTTCCAATTTAGATATATATATCATCATCTGCCTAGCCTTTTCCCAACTATGTTGGGGTCCGCTTCCAGTCTAACCGGATTCAGCTGAATACCAGTATTTTAGATGGAGCGACTGCCTATCTGACCTCCACAACCCAGTTACTGGGGAATACGATACCCCTTGGCAAGACTGGTTATCAGACTTTCGGGCTTCTGACGACCCGTAACGACTGTCAAAGATCTACGAATGACAGCCGGGACCAACGGCTTAACGTGCTTTCTGAGGCACGGAGGGGTCTCAGTATGTAAAGATGGTCACCCATCCACAGACCAACCGCGGCAAGCGTAGCTTAAGCAGATCAATCGACCTTTGAGGCAGTTATTATTTTGCCACGAACCCCTCAATTTAGATATATATATATATAATTAGACAAATATAAACTAAATGCACTAAATTTTGTTATCATTAATATCAACAGCAATTATTATTATAAATAAGATATTATCTAAAATGGCGCCCCACGCATAATTGCTATAATTGGGGTCGCATTTAAATAAAAACACCAACTAGTTAAAACTTACGTAAGCCCATAGAGACAACACAACTAAACAACCCGACAAGCAGAAATAATTGCAGCATTTTACTAAACAACTGTGTGACACTAGTGGAAACTGGGTGACTGTGCCACAATTGCTTGTTCAACGCTATATAAACTAATAATGAAAAAAACTACATAAATGCACGTTGCAGCCTCTTCATTATGTAAAGTAAACATTGAAACCCTTAATTTCCTGTCAACACGTGAAGGTTTGTCTCATATTTCTTTGTACTATTTGAGTTCGTCTCTACTGATTTCTTCGTTCTGTTTTGAGTCTATGTCATGTTTTGTATTTACTTGAGATGGTATTGTAGTTAGAACTGCACAATGAATTTTATTATTTACAATGCCTTGCAATTTCTAAGCTGTCTCTTAATAGAGCCATAGTTTTACAACTGTGTCATTTAAAATTAACACTTATGTTCAGCTGATGGAAGCTGATATTACTAAGGAATTCACTAGTGCAATCTCTGGAATTACGTGTTATGACGTAAATAACTTTTTATATAATTTAATATATAGTAAGATTAAATTATACTTTATATGCAAAATGCGTCACTGACAGTTGTAACTATTTTGCTTATTTATTCTTGTTTAAGAGTGTCTCAAAACAGTAAAGGAAAACGTGAGGAAACCGGCATGTTCTAGAACCAAAACTTCGAAGACATGTGACCATTTACCCACACGCACTGGGCCCGCGTGGTTGATTACATCCCACTCCCTCTCACCATGAGGAGGCCTGTGTCCCAGCAGTGGGGACATTATAGGGGAAATTGATGATATCACTCTCGAATTTTTAGGAACGTTTGTATTCTACTCTCAGTCTCAATCTTCCAAAAGTACCACTTCTTCATATTTTTTTTGACTTTCTTGAGGTGGAGATAAGAGTTTTCTTTTTTTTAAACTTTGCCCCACACTAGGAATTTCTCCTGTGTCGTGGGTGCGTTTACAAACATTTAAACTCACATACACAAACAGCCAGACCCGGAACAACTAACCTTTAGACAATATTTGCAGATTTGAAATTGGAACGCTTTTATATACCTACGAGAATTGGCCTTTTGGCTTAATTTATGTGACAGGTTTTGTAACTATTACGAAAAAGTATAAAAAAAACGGACAAATTTTTGAATAAAACGGAATACATTTCTGTCTATGAACGTAAAATTTCGCGATCAAGTTCATAAGTTCAGAACAATTAATTGATCAATTACCTATTTCAGTTTAAAAAAACCGGCCAAGAGCGTGTCGGGCCACGCTCAGTGTAGGGTTTCGTAATTTCCCGTCCGTCACAATAAGTGTCCCCACTCAAGAGTTAAAAAAAACTTTACAGCGCAAAGAAGCGCAAAGTACAGCGCCATCTCTTTATATATGTTGGGTTTTCGTAGTATTTTTGATTGCATGAACTGATTTTAATAATCCTTTTTTCATTTGAAAGAAGATACGTTCAGGATAATAAAATATGTAAATTAAGAC
>VKGM01007235.1:8236-20575 GCA_007844875.1 Busseola fusca | reverse complement strand
AATAATATCATTGGGTCGTACCCAATGATATTATTAGTAAAAATTTTTTTCCTAAAATACAACCGACTTTTAGGAATACACTGCAAATTGAAAAATAACTAATTTCGGAAGTCAGTGTCTTTGGTTTTTGTATTTTAGATTTTTGCCACCGACTTCCGAAATTAGTTATTTTTCACATTGCAGTGTTTTTATTTTTATTTTACACTTTTTAGTTGTGAAAAGCTGCGTCTGGTCAGACTGGATGCTGACTTCAACATGGTTAAGAAAAGGCTAGCAAGCAAACGACGCAATTTCGTTTACTTGAATTTTTACCCGTAATTTTGGCTTAAAATCCAAACTGCTAAACTGATTTTAATAAAATTTCTACGGGACCAAACTGATAATATATCATTTCATATAAAAAAGAATCATCGACATCGGTTGGCGTGATATTGAGTTATTCGTCCATTTGTCGCGCACATACTTAATGCAAATTTAAGACTAATATGGTTTTCTTATGGATGCCGTTGTCAGAACAGGATCAAAAAATGGGACCAAATGGAAAGCACCAGCTTTCGAATAAAAAAGAATTATCAAAATCCGTTCAGCCAGACGAGAGTTATGAGGTAACAAACATAAAAAAAATACAGTCGAATTGATAACCTCCTCCTTTTTTTAAGTCGGTTAAAAATTATAATATCATTGATACGACCGTCTTTTCTCTGCGGCTGCCGCGCGCTGACTGAACACTGAACTAAAGGCCTTATTACACTATGCGGTATTGAGACAATCTTAGTAAGATTCAGCATAGTGTAATAAGAGTTAGCAAGCTAGCCTGCCTGATAAATTTTAAAACAGTCTTACTAAGACTGTCTGAATACCGCATAGTGTAATAAGGCCTTAAGTCTTATTACACTACGCGGTATTCAGCAAGCAAGCAAGCAAGTAAGCACGGCCGAACCCATTCGGTCAGTCTAATTAGGCAGGCTAGCTTGCTAACCCTTATTACACTATGCTGAATCTTACTAAGACTGGCTGAATACCACACAGTGTAATAAGGCCTTTACTCGGTGCTTGCGATGCTGCATGCATCGCAAGCACCGAGCATGAATGAATTGAGACGCCGTATGGCTATCGCGGTTTGATGCATTATTTAACCTGTTAAAACCCTTTGATGTGACGACTCTAATGCGAGCTTTGTTCTTTACAAAGCTCGCACTAGAGTCGGCTAAATGCAGTAAATAATCGGATGAGAAATTGCGATATGCGATTCAATCAATCACAGTACTGCTTAGCCTAACGACGAAATTGCAACTTATTCAAAAATTTGTTGCCAAATGCCGTTCGAGTCGTTTCAATCAACGTGGTAGTAATTTACGCGTAACGACACAAATGTGACCAAAGTAATAACGTTATAGTTTGACTTATAAAAAAAACTTTTAGTCAACCTATCAAAGGTTCAAGAATAAAGCCAAAGTGAAATTTTTTTTCTAATTATTCTTAATTTTGACGTCGGTTTTCTTATGGATGCCATTGTCCAATCAAGACCAAATTGAAATGGTTCCAAATGGGAAACACTAGCTTTCGAATAAAAAAGAATAATCAAAATCCGTTCAGCCAGGCGAGAGTTATGAGGTAACAAACATTAAAAAAAATACAGTCGTATTAATAACTTCCTCCTTTTTTTTGAAGTCGATTATGAATAACAAGCATTGTTACTTTGTTTCTATAAAATAGTCAATTTTGTGAGGCTAATGCTCAGGTCATTCTCTAAATATAGAGAACTTCGAACCGCCACTTCACGAATTCAGATCGGATATAATGCATCTATTTATCGAGTCCACTCTTGAAGTCCTTCAACGATGATACGGGCCCTTGCGAAGCTAATTCCAAATTATGTAGTTAACCCTACGACTAATAGGAAACGCACTTGACACACAAATGATTTATTTCTGTAAGTAGGTTTGTACAAACCTACTTACAGAAATAAATCATTTCATTTCACTTAGGCCGAAGCTGCTCTGTTATTTGAGAACACTTTATCGTCACGTAATCGTCGCTGAAAACTTGTACTATATACGTACGTAGTACATACCAATTCCATGCGTACAAGTATGGATTTGTGATAATAAAAATTAATGCGTTGCAGCAGCCAACGTATGTAACGTGTTACATAATACATTTTTCAGTTGACTGTCACAGTGTCACTGTCGTCTGTCAGTGTCAGTACCATACCGTTTAAAAATAAAAATACAAATAGTGTCAAACGTCAGTTAGTTGAGTATGGACGTAATTTTAGTCTTGGAAGTGGAGAACTATAAAGAAATCGCATTTACGTGTTTCATAAATAAGGCGTAAAGTTAATTTAATTAATTACTCGCCTGGAACATATCTGCTGATAGGTAAGGCTAGTTTTATTTCTAAAGGTAACATTAGCATACCTAAACATATCGCATTTGCTAATTGTCAACAAGCAAAACCAAAACCGACGATAAGCTATAAGCTAAAAAACTAAATAAATGAATTATGTGGTAACGACTATAAGCAAAAAAGCAAATATTCTGGTTATATCACAATTACTCCGAAACTACATTCTTAGTATTTACCTTGTATAGTCTTAACTTCTGCACTAAAGTATTTGTCAACAATTGCCTTGGTTTCAGATCTCACAATGACTATACACAATGAGATATTACCGAAAGAAATCAGAGTATCGAAATGGTATTTTGGAGGATTGGCATCAGCTGGAGCTGCATGTATCACACATCCATTGGATTTACTGAAAGTTCAGATGCAAACCCAGAAGGGAAAGAACATCTCTATGGTGAAACTTGTTGGAATAGTGGTAAAAAATCAAGGTAAATGTTATTTGCTTCATGAAATAATTTATTAGAGGTGAGAGCAATTAATAAATTACAGTCAAAATTTTCTTAGACTTCACCTATGTAAGAAAAGAAAATCACTCAAATTTTATCAATTTTCTAATATTGCCTTTATTTTGAAAATTGATAAATTTTGAGCAATTTATTTTAAAACTGAGATAATGTTTGGTGAGTGGATCATCTTATTTTGAAATAAACTTAGCATACAGACATAATATGAATACATCTTTTATAAAAGAAATTATAAAACTAGAGGAAGTTGGGGATTATTCTCGATTTTATCGATTGAAGTACCTACTCCCCTGAAAATATGGATTGATACTGGCTGTCACTAAAATTTGTTATTTTTAGGTATCATGGGTCTATACAATGGTATCTCAGCTTCGTTACTGAGACAGCTAACATACTCAACAGCAAGATTTGGAATATATGAGATGGCCAAACAACAACTAACTCCTAAAGATGTGAGCATTTGCTTTTAATATTAAAATGTAAACAGAAAAATTACAAATTCAGATCAGAATACAGAAAGTCAAAATTTTTCTAAGGCTAAGATAAGCTTTGATTGTTAATTTAGTATAAAATAAGCATTAGAAGCACTTGGCACTAGGACACTGTCTCTTTCAATAAAACCACTTATTTTTTTAACAAAAAATGTATTTCGTTTTTATGATTCTGAGGTGAAAATAATATTGTGTACTTTGTTTTGTAGGGTCGCCCCATAGCATTTTATATGTCAGCATTTATAGCTGGACTAGGGGGATTTGCTGGAGGATTTGTAGGCAATCCTGCAGATTTAGTCAATGTGCGAATGCAAAATGATGTCAAACTGCCACCTGAGCAAAGAAGGAAGTATGTAATGATTTTGTGTTACCTCTTAATATTCTGTAAGGATGTTTGTGCCTGAAAAAACATCCCATCCATACTAATATTATGAATGCGAAAATTGCTATGTCTACAGAACCTTACAACCTGGGTTAGGACATAGAAAACATTTTTTTTTCTCATACCTAGTATGGTCCTATGGGATAACTTCAAACCTACCTACGCAAGCAAAAGCCATTGTTATATATATTACTAGCTGAACCATGCCCATTTTGTTGTGTGGTCATCATCTCTACTTGTGATGCAATCCCACTAGCACTAAAAAGTCTTTTCATTTTTCGGGTTAAAAAATTTCACTGGGACCTGGTAAAAAATTTCAAAATCGATTCATTAGAACCGATGTTTGATATAAATATATTTAGCTATTATGCCTTTATGCCATGGAAGATTTATTTATAAAAACTTGTTAGCTATTAGGTATTACAATTTTTATAAATAAAAAACAGAACTGATGTGGTTCTAGTTTGGTCTGCAATAATCAATAAGTAAAATAAGTTTCAATTCCGAATTTATTTCAGCTACAAAAATGCTATTCACGGCTTATGGCGAGTAGCAGCAACTGAAGGTGTGACACGACTTTGGGCGGGAGCCACTATGACTTGCAGTCGTGCAGCCCTCATGACTATAGGACAACTAGCCTTTTATGATCAGATCAAGATACTACTTCTTAACACTCCATATTTCGACGATAATGTCGTAACTCATGTAACATCGAGTTTATTAGCGGTAAGGGTGTTTTAACCTAAACTTGTGTAATCTTTTGTACTAGATCATTTAGAAAGTTAAATTGTTTTATTTAATATTTCCAGGGAGGTGTAGCAACAACTATGACACAACCGGTGGACGTCCTCAAAACACGTGCGATGAACGCTAAGCCAGGCGAATTTAATGGCATATTACATCTCATTGCCAGTACTGGCAGGGAAGGCCCCCTTGCATTCTTTAAAGGATACATTCCAGCATTTGTTAGGCTTGCTCCTCACACTATTTTAACATTCGTATTTCTAGAACAACTTAGAATGAGATTTGGTGCAATCAAACCACCAGAGCGCCTGATGATCTAGAACATTTTGCTGTAGGACACATGTCATATACTTTTGCATAGTTTTGTAGAATGGTTTTAGACAATGTGTGCTGACTAGACTTTATTAGATGCATTTAGTTTTACTTACAAGTTAAGAAATTCGACCATCTTATTTATTTTACAACAGAAATGAAGTAGTTGCATTCATAGTTGAAGGCCCATGTTTGATGTTGGTACTAGGTTTGACTGGGCCATAGGATGAGGCCACATTATGGGTTGATGGCTGACAACAAAACATTTTCTCGAGACTGTATGTTTAATCCTAAGGGTAACAAATTCTAAAGATGAACAACATCTGAATAATTTAGTTTATTGAAAAGGTTATTAATTAGCTTAAAATCTATATCAGCTGATTGTGTTGCTGACAAGGATCAAATTCTATACTTAACAAAACATAGAATGCATTGTTTTTTTTTTTTACAAATTCATTTTTCATAGATGCGATAATAGTCCTCTCCATAATCTAGAAGGCCAGTTTTTGCACCTTTAGGATTGACTTCAAATATTCAGGAAGTAAGTAATAATTTACTTACAGTCATGTGAGATGTGTTACCATTTTCATGCTTTTTATTGTTTTTCAAGATTTATAAATAATTTATTATTGAGATATTTATATATGGAATTAGGCACGTTATTTTAAGTTACTTATTCGGAGATTATTTACTTTATGTGGTAATAAATTTAGAAGCCGCTAGCCATTGGTGCCATTTCATCGTCATAATTGGCTCGACTTTGTGGAACCTACGCTTTGCCAATAATTTGTAAAGAGGCTACCCTAATAAAAAATAACAATACCCATGGCTATTGAAAGATAATCTAGTCATTAAAATTGCTCAATAAACATTAAGAGCGAAACACCGAATGTGCACACGGTAGCGATTCTCCCGCCCAGATGCAATGACAGACCGTAGCTACAAGACTGGCTTCTTTGCATTATTATGAACATGCAAAAGCAGGCGATCGACAAAGCAACAAGACGTATTTTTTTTTGTTTTAAGAGTGTATTTCGCAAAACTGAAGAAGTAAAATTCCGCTGCCGCTGCCTTCGGAATTGTACCTTAAAAGGTAACAAAAACAATGAATAAGAAAGTATGTAAAATACGAGGCCAAAAGGCCCGTATTTCAGCATGATGCTAACCAATAATATTACAAACTAAGCTAGGCTCTTTTCCGGTTTGCAGTAATCCCTTGCAGTACTTCGGTATACGCGTGCGTTGAACCAGTTCATGTTATGGAATGCCTCGTTTATCAGAATTAAAAATGCCATGATCTGTTATAGTTTTTTACACATAAACATAAGCACTTGTATCAAATGGTCTTGATAATTTAATTATTGGCACTAGCAATAATAGGTAATATCTAACCCTGTAAGGGACAAAACAAGAGTTGTTTTTTTTTTTCTAGATACGCTATATTAAGGGCTGTGTTGTTAATAAATTATATTGTTTATATTGTGCCAAAATAAGAATTTGATGGTTTTTAAAACACTATTCCATTATAATATGACAGTGGTTACAATCTACTTTTATAGAATTTATTTTTGGATGTATTTTTTGATGATTTGAGATTCGTACATTCCTCAAAAACATTATATATTTAAACTGTACACAAATACACAATATACCCACTTAATGTTATTTACGTGTTTCATATAGATTTGGCCAATTGTTAAAAATTATTTACGTAAGTCTGTTTTAGTGTTGTAAACGACCAGTTATCAGGGTATCACCAATGGCTCTATTTTACACTTTATCACATTCCAAAGCCGAATGTTAACATTTTGGGAGTTAACTCTATGGAATCATGATAACTATGTTTGTCTTTAATGCCAATCCTATACTAAATGACTTGAACAGTATCTGACTAAGCTAAGCAGTGTTCAATATTATTATTAAAACAGCCCTATTGTTAGGGAGGTAGAGTATCTCTTAATATGGTAAGATAATTACTTGTCACTGTTGCTGATGTAAACACAACTATTTACTATACTCTGTATACCACGCATAGCCAGTCTAGTATGTTTTGTCGTGATAACGATATCACTTTCATTCATCCGACATAAAATTCTTCCATTCAAGTGTTCTAAAATAGTGACCGATTCGGTTGCAAATCCTATCTTTAAAAAGTTAAAATTGTTATTTTTAAAATTTTGACATACTATTATAGTCATAGACAAGCAAAGTTTATGTTGTAACCCTAAACCTCTTACGGGTGATTATACTCATCATTATAGACAACTTTTTCTATGGGACCAACCAGGTAGTCGAGGAAAAAAAGCAACTATTCCATACATTTGTGTTCCTGTATGAGTCAGGTCAGACAGCGTCAAGTTGCTCGAGCAGATTCATCGAACAAGATTACCGAAGAGGTTTAGGCTAAACGAAATCCTAGGTTACACAAGAAAATATTATATAAATGTTATATGAATTGTCATGCGTGTAAGTTCTTAGTACTCAAAGTATTAATCAATGTTTGACATTACTTAGACTTAGCTAATAGATTCTCCTAAAAAAAATAACTTATCCTATTTTTTGTCTTCAATAGTCACAATTGGTAATCAATATCTATTTTATACAATCATTTAATGTATACAAGGTGCGGTTTTGCATATTCGTCAAATTTTAGGAGGCTGTTATGAAAGGCATGCAATAATCAAATTAAATAACGATACCTGGTCAATAAACTATTTGTTTTTTTTTTTGTTACTCAATATTTCAGAATAAACCACTTTCAAAGAACAGAATCGCCCCGTTGCGTATGCGGTAGGCAGTGTCGCACGGCTATGCCGAGTATGTCGCTGTGTGCGCGAGTGTCGACGACATTCAGGTGTCATACATTCTGATTTCCGAAAATTAGAAAAAAAAACCTACTTATTAAAAGCTTTTATTTTATTATTGATTCACTTCGAGTCAGTCAGTAGCATAGTTACCTCCTTGAATTTGTCGAAGATGCAAAACGACAGCTTGTATAATATTGTTATTCATTGTTGTATGCTATAAAGGGAAATGAAAGACCTACCATCGTTAAGTAATCGAAATAAATACTTAAATGTGTCCAATTAGTCAGATAGGACTTATTGTATAGATTTCGATAAATTTTAGAATTCCATTTTGGTGGTTGTGTATTATTATAATTCTTGTTACTCAACATTCTTTGTTTTGATTATAACACTTTCCTTAATCCCGTTTAAATACTTACCACAGGTACACCATATCGCAGCGACGAAATGAGGGCAAGCAGTGATGGTAATGTGTGTATATTGTCTCCGCAATTTCATGCAGTTGCGTTGACACCAGTAGTTGCCATGTGATTACGTTGTGACTAGTGTTTGCAAACAGACAAATCGTCGTGTGTGCGATATATAGTGCGTGGCCTGGCCTCACTGTGGTCTTTATGTAATCGGTATCGCCCATAGGTGTTGATAGGCCATTATGTCCGCGTCGCATTCCACATCGGCCGCGCCAACGCCAATAGTTCTTTTTGCTCGGCTCCTAAAGGTCGTAGCGTGATTTTAAATAGCCTTCCTCAGAATCTTCTGCTTCCTTCCCTAGAATTGGGCTATCAAAAGCAAACAATTTTTTTTTCAGAACCGACTTGATAGGTATAACCCCGTCCGCGTGTTATCGTTGTTGTCGCCCGCCATCGGCGATTAACGAGAAGCGAGTAGAGTTATCAGCTAAAAACGAGTTTGAAAGCGGCGACCAGCTTTTACTGCTATGCGTATGAACCAAGCAAGTCTCTCAGAGGTTGATCTGCCCTCCTCCAAGCAAGTATCGCAGAGCGAGTAGGTACTCTTTGATAGCTTTTCTCGCTGCTGGAAACGCCGCGGTGTGTCAGCGATCATCTTTTTTTTAGACTTCTCTCATATCATTTCTTAATATATATTAATAGCTGACCGGGCAAACATTGTTTTGCCACAAAAAAAAAGAAAAAGTAGATGTTGGCCGATTCTCAGACCTACCCGATATGCACACAAAATTTCATAAAAATCGGTCAAGCCGTTTCGGAAGAGTATGGTAACTAACATTGTGACACGATAATTTTATATATAAGATGTATCATCTCTTTCACTTACACGACGGGACCTATAATCTTTTGTTAATTTCTTGAGTAAGAAAATCGTTGATATGTAGCCGCTTCCTCGAAGTTCTGGTGAGTTAACTGCTTTAATATAGGAAACCGTGCTTCTCGAATCGATGACTTTTATTTTGTCTGACCAGTACGTGGCGTTTGCGTCATTCAAGTCCTGGAAGGTGCGGGTAGTTATGCCCGACGGGCAGGAGCAACGGCTTAAATAAAAACTCCACATGTCTTGAAATATCATATTATTTATCTATTTTTGTGACAAACTCATGGATGATGAGTGCATCAAACATGAGCACTAATGTAACTGGTAGGTTTTTGTCATTTAAAATCATAACTATTCATTATTACACTACATCTAATACCTAATGTTTTGTTCTGCCATAAAGTGGTTATAAAGCCAAAAATGAGACTCGGCGTTCAAAATACTGCATGTCCACTGTTTCCCCTTTGCTGTATCATGATAGATCATTCATTTCGGCGCTGTTTCTCGTTTGCTCGTAGCATGAGACTCTGGCCGGCTGGCTCTATCAATATCGTTGCAGGGCCTTGCATCCATGGCTCGCCGTCCACTTGCATAGCACAAGATCCTTCCAATTCAATCTGAAAAAAAAAACAATGATATGGGTAACTAAATTCAAATTGCACCTAGATACGAGATGTAACAATATTCTGACAAATAAATGGACTATTACGATAATCGAAGTGCAGGTTGCAGAACTATCGATAGTTAACTCGTAACTCTATAATGAATCGAAAGTATCATACCTGTCAACTAAATCGATAGTGCAAGATACCTGATACACTATCCATAGCATTGCAATGTTAAAATAATGAATTATTTGATCCTGAGCAATGGAATGCCAATTAAATTGCCATAGGTTTGATACTGTGGTTTCCTAATTCATAGAGTTGCATGTTTACCAGGTCAAGACACTGTCGATAAACTACTGGATTATATATTCAATCTTAACCGCTCAAGGATCGGAATATTATCGCGTCATCTGTCACAGACTCCGCGTCCCGCAGCCCGCCCGCCGTGTTGACTCACTCTCATAAAAAATCGTCCACTCGTGTTTTTATTGAAGCTGGCCTCGTAATGTTAAGTGTTTTCGGTTTGTGAATAACAGGACCGTCTTTTGAATCGTTAATAAACTTCGTAATATGAAACTTGTATTTATAAATCAATGGTGTTGTCGAGCATTGGTTGAAAGTGTATTTGTTTAGGTATTATGACGATCTGTGACAAAACCGCTATGTAAATTTATTCGAAACTTTGCAAGTTACACTATGAATAAACAAGTTATCTAACATAACCGATCTTTTTAGAGTCCTACCTATCATTTTCATAATATTGAGACTCAAACTTCATAGAGCGCCGAGCCGTTTTTATGATTTTGCGCATTACGACACGCGACTTTGAAAACGCTAATTCTAGTTATGTTGAGTTTGTTCTAATAAAGAAATGTTACTAGCATTCTGTTTACACCATTATCGACTGATTATTGTCTATATGTTGTAAAAATATACCACTATAATTATAAAATTATAAGATTTTCGTGAAGACGTAACATTTTTTTTGTTATAGCTAATTTTACGTGGTATTTCAGGTTTTAGAATTAGAATTGGTCAAAAAGAATTGTCTAAACTACACAAGGTTGAACTATATTTTCCTATAATCAGAAAAACTTACTCATTTCCATGGAAAAAAAAAGATAACAGCAAAGACACAAAACAGTAAAAATTCTCAAAGACAATGAACGATGTCACGGTTTTCCCACGTATTCTTATTTGGTAAAAAAAAGTAGTATTTATGATCTTATTTCGTTCAAATGTTATGTAAATCGATGTAATAAGTATTTATAAAGAATATTTACCCACTTTTCACGCGATTACACGCAAAAATTGACAAAATTCATAATTTTCAATGTCGTAACGAATGGACATTGTTACGAAAAATTTCTTTTACCAAAAAATGTTATTGTGATGGTTTGCTTTGTGCAAATATTACCTACAAGGGCGTATTATTAGTTATAAATGAAATATAGATCCACTTACTTTGGGTTTCCTTCAATTTCTTTTAGTTTTAACACTTTTTCTTGTCGTATACATGCCCACGGAAGAAAGAATTTGACAACTTGAAATGTCATTCTCATTTTTTAATAAATTAGTGCTGCCAGGTATATTTTACGTTTGGATGCGTTTAGTCGAATACAATAATCACAAAACCATAGAGTGAAATTGACGTATGGGATAATCGTACTTATTTCTTCGTGGAAATAAGGGTCTAAATTGGATCTCGAATTCGATATTTGATTCTAATCGATTACAGTTCGAAATCTCGATTTCGATTTATGATCCTAAATCGGTTAAATTCATTTTTTTATTTCACTTTAACTCTTAAGTGGGGACACTTATTGTGACCGACGGGAAACTACGGAACCCTACACTGAGCGTGGCCCGATACGCTCTTGGCCAGTTTTTTATTTCGTTTCAGGCAGGACGACACCTCAAAATTTTCCGATCTTTAAGTTTTAATGTATTTACTTTCAAAAATCACTGAGTTACAAAAATTCAAAATGAATGTGCGCAACACGGAAGGAGTGACGGGGCTATGGAGAAATGATACTCTTGCAATCTGCATGAGCGTGCGTGATCCATCGCCACTCGCTCGATGTCCACCGCGCATAGGATGGGTGGAAAGCAGCACATGAAGTGAAGAAGTTATTGCTCCATAGGTGTAACTGCTATATTGCGTTCTAGTGTGAGGTTAAATAAATAACTAGAAGGGTATGCACAGATTATAACCATACATGCACGCTCTCACACACACACGCATCCACACATAGGTTAATAATAAACTAGTGCGCTTTACCACCAAATGATTGCATCACTGCTTACCATCAGGCGGGATCGAGGTCAAGCACTAGTTTATAAGATTAAAAAAAAATATAGTTGAACTTTTCTTTCTAAAAATAATTTGTTTTCTTTTATAAATTAGTTTCTGTTTTGTTAACCGTCCCGTTTTCACTATGAATAAAAATATTGTTATATTGTATCTTACGAAAAATCGCTGACTTCTAAGTCACAGGCCAAGACCTAGTTTAGGAGCCAAAGCAGCTTTATATTGCGAACTTGTACCTTATATGTAGAAAAAAAAAACGAGTGTGCTTATGACCACACGACTAATCTGAAACTTCTTTCTTTATGAGAGGAAAAGAGACAGAAAATATGCGCGCGCACTGCTGTCTCTTGCTTATATCCCCCACTCAATTCCCGTTCGCCTTTTCGTAACACGTTCGCCGGTTTACTCCCCAAGTCAAGCGTGCGTAAATCAGTTTCACTTCAAAAAAAAATGTTTTCAATATTTTGCATAGTTATAAAGCATTAACTAATATAAAATAGAGATGCGCCAATATCAAGAAC
>VKGM01007190.1:7452-21243 GCA_007844875.1 Busseola fusca | reverse complement strand
ATGCTATACAGCCTCCTTGAGCCCGTTTTATACAGACAAACTCGTTCAATGAATACAAAATATAAGAAAATATTACCAATTATGAATATCGAAGAGGAAAAATTCTAAACAAACTAATAAAAAAATATCTGAATCAAATGACTCTTTTCACAATAATGTTAAAGCAATGGCGTAGAAAGCAATTTAATAAAAAGCCAGATATATCCATTTCTATCATTGAAAATAATAACACGTCTCGTAACATTCGAAGTGTACTACTTGACCTACTTCCTATCCTACTAATATTATATTTGCGAATGTTTTTTACTCGTTCACGCAAAAACAACTAAAGAGATTTGGATGAAATTTGACACACAGATGGTTTAATAACTCGTGGCTAAATAATATCAGCCGCACGGGTCGATCGATCAGATTAAGCTACGCTTGCTGTGGTTGGTCTGTGGATGGGTGACCATCTTTACATACCGAGACGCCTCCATGCCTCGGAAAGCACGTTAAGCCGTTGGTCCTGGCTGTCATTCGTAGATCTTTGACAGTTGTTACGGGTCGTCAGAAGTCCGAAAGTCTGACCCCCAGTTTTACCAAGGGATATCGTATAACCCAGTAACTGGGTTGTGGACGTCAGATAGACAGCCGCTCTATGTAAAATACTGGTATTCAGCTGAATCCGGTAGACTGAAAGCCGAACCCACCATAGTTGGGAAAAGGCTAGGCAGATGATCAGATGGTTTATATCCAGGACTAACATATAGAATAGTTTTTATCCGGATATTTCCGTAGATCGAAACTTAGGCGGGTGATACCGCGGGGTGCATCTAGTATTAGATAAAAAAAAAAAAAGTAGGTAGTAGTAGGTAGTAAAATAAATAGGGATGCGAATTTAAATTGTATTTTTGAAAATTCCTGATCTTGAAACCTGAGAAAGTTATCGCTGACGTAGAGCTTTATTAAGACTGGCTTTAACTAACGGAGTTAATGAGAACATAATTCTTCCAATCCCCTGATATTTTTCACCACAGTGATCTTTATTCTCCTTTATTTATGGTTGCTGTCAGAGAAAATAACTGGAAATTAAATCACAGAAGATTGAATCTTTAAAATAATTATACACAATCCATTGCTACCTCGGTCTATTTAATAAGTAAATTAATGTTTGCAAGAAAATAAATCATGCCACGAAAATCGTGGCATTATTTTAGTGTGTTCAATGCACGGTTTTAGGGTTTAGTTTCCAAAGAGTAAAAACGAAACCCTATTACTAAGACCCTGTCTATCTCTAGATTGTATCTCATGAAACGTGATATTTAGATAGTTAAAATTTTCGTCTATACATTCACACATACATGTACCTATACCCTCACAAACTTTCGCATTCTTAATATTAGTTGGATAGTAGGATTATGTTGACCCCAGCTTACCTTGAGAGCAGTGGTGGCTCAGTGGTAATTGCTGCGACTTATGAGTTTTAGGGCGTGGATTCGATCCCTGACATGTGATTTACTTCATGTAAATCATTTCATCACCACTGCTGTCAAAACGGTGAAGGAAAACATCGTGAGGAAACCGGCATGTCCTAGAACCAAAAATTCCAAACGTCTGACATCTATCAACCCGCACTGGGCACGCATGGTGGCAACCTACCTCTCACAGAGTTTCACAGAGATACTGGTGTCCCAGCTGTTGGGAAAGTCGAAAAAATTAAGAAATATTACAAGCAGTTTATCGTAAATTCACAAAGAACACGAACAATCATATGTTCAAGGAAACTCGTGCAAAAAGGTCTTCTTATGTAAGTTACGAACTACGACCCAAACGCTCTGAACTTTTAAGAGTTCCTTTTGTTCATATTTTATTGTATACGTATTGTATCATACCTACGTGATCCTCTGAGGCAAAAATATGGAGAAAAACAATGATAAATTGCATATTATATCCCTTTTTGATTCTTCTAACGTTTTCCTTGCGATTTGTGTACACATGAGCGACGCTCGTCACTCGTGTATTTAAGTACCGTGCTCAAATACACGAGCGGTATATTGTCGACACGCAGTTACGGCAATCGCCAACACGCGTCGACGGTTGCATTTTACTGGCCTGTTGGTCTAGTGGTTAGTGACCCTGACTGCTATACCGGAGGTCGTGGGTTCGATTCCCACCCAGGACATACGTTTGTGTGATGAGCACGATCAATTTGTTCTGTGTCTGGGTGTAATTTATCTATAATATGTATGTATTTAGAAATATATAAGTATGTTTATCAGTTGTCTAGTACTCGTATCACAAGTTCTGCTTAGTATGAGACTAGATGGCGTTGTGTGTAAGTTGTGGAATATTATATTATTATTTCCTTTATTACAAGTTATATACATATTAATTACATTTTTAAATATTAAAATACCTACAGTAAAAAACATATTATTATTATTTGCCTCTCGTTGTCGATGCGTGTTGCATGTGTGATAGCATACTTAAAACTAGATAAAAGTACATTACCATTTATAATATGGAAATGAGTGGTAATGATTGAGAATATTTATGGCTTATTTCAGCGGAGTGTATTTAGAGTTTCAGTCAGTGGATACATATACCTCTTTCTGGGAATATAGTTTTCGTGAAGTTTTGAGCTAGAAGCTAAAAAAAATGAAAGATAAGCAACAACGACTTTTAACAGCGGGCGAGTGCGAATCGACTAATAAGCCATTCGTATCTTCTAATGTCTCGTTTCCAATATTTGACAACTTTTTAATTAGTAGTTATTTTTTCTAACATAATCTTTTTTCATCCGCAGCTTCCGTCGCCAGGATCGCCAAGTTCCTGGGAGGGACAGGAACTCCTCTTGTTACCACTGGTGGGTTCACCTTTGACTTCGTCAAGCCGAAGCAAACTTGCCAAGACGAGTTCTATATGCTGGTACGGGCTGGCCCTCTGGGTTTTGAAGACTTGGCTTACTTTATCATTGATTTGATGAGACAGTGAGTATATTACTTTTTACTTTACTTTACTTAGGATAGTAATAATGTGAAGGTCTCATCTGTACTTCTTTTTCAACGTTTGCTAAGATCGTCCTAAATGGATCACTTTGCATACAATAAAAAAATATGTTTGTGATCATAAAAAATGGTGTGAAGTTCACATAACATAGCTTGTGCTACAACAAGCAGATTGGTACCAAGAGTAGACTGGTAGAAATCGTCACGTAAAAAGCGTCGTGCCCCCTACATGCGAGCGACATTCTCTCTCTCTGTCACTTTCTCTTATACCAGTGTGTGGGTGTGTGCGCGCAAAAATTCGTTCCTGACGGGCCACACACATGGATAAACAGACACGTTTTTTTTTTAATGTGTTGTCTGTTTGTAATGACGTTGAAAAAGGGGTTACAAATGAGGCCTTTGTATTCGAACCGCTTAACTGATACGTTGGCTGAGGTAGCTGCGCGGTCCCTAGTTGTGATAGTTGTCACAAGTTGACGAATCACTGAGCTCTCGTATCACATCAGCACACCCCTAATTCCGCACCGCGCTGCTACCACAGGCAACGACTAAGTTAAGCGATAGGCCTTCAGATGTCCCGTGGGTATGTATTTAAAAGGTTATTTGGGAAAGGAAATTCAAGTTTACATACTTACCTATAAGTGTTCATGTTGGAGGTAAGTAAGCACCTGTTTGAAAGCTTTGGTGCGGGTAAATTATGGGCATTAGGGTTTAATTTATATTTATTCCTTAAACTCTTTACCACGACGAATGTAACTACTGTTAAAATAAGCTTACAAAGACGAGAGTCACTTATTACCTGCTCTCCGCCATAGTGACACTTTTTTTGGATTGACCCATACCTAGGAATCATTTGGTTACGGTGACATTCTAGTACAACGCTTCAATATTTTACATGGATTGGCTGCTTATCCGACGTTTGCAACCCATTTACATGATAACAGGTTACCCCTTGGTAAGACTTGGGCACGCCAAAGTTGCGGTGGTAAGTCCCCTCTTTGAGGAGTGGGTGGAGAGGCGCCACGGCGTCCTCACCTTCCGCCTGACACAGGTCCTCACCGGGCACGGGTGCTTCGGGAGGTTCCTGTGTCAGATAAGGCAGGAAGTAACGTCAGGGTGTCACCACTGTGCGGATCGCCCAGAGGACACGGTGGAGCATACGGTGGAGGTCTGCCCAGCTTGGGCGGATCACCGCCGTGTCCTCGTGGCGGCGATAGGCGGCAGCGATCTCTCGCGTCCGGCCCTGGTCCAGGCTATGGTCCGGAGCGAGAGCGCATGGCAGGCCGTCGCCTCCTTCTGCGAAGCAGTAATGCTCGCAAAGAGGGAGGCGGCGCGCGAGAGGGAGAGGCAGTCGCAGCGCCCTCTCGCCCCTAGCTGCCGCAGGAGACGCCCTGGTCGTCGGGAGACGGCACCAAACTCCCAGCCACCGTAGGCGCGGGCCTGCGGGCGGCGAGCGATGGGTAGCTCGCTGCCCGGTAAGGACCAGGCCCGGGTCGACGGCGCGTCGTGTTCCGCGCGCGCCTAGAGATGCAGTCAGCATAGCGTGGGGTCCTTAAGGACCGATGCCTGCCCCAGGGCCGTGGAGCGTACCAAAGAGTAACCGGGGTCCCTGGGGCGCATAGGCAGGTGAAGGAACAGGGGTGGGTTTTAGTCAGTAAAAGTATGACATGCCCTTCCGCTCCGCCCAGAGCGGGAGAGGTCATTTGATGATTTCCCACCCTCCAAAAAAAAACGGTGAGATGGTTACAGAATCGCACTGCTGCTGAGCATGAGGTCCTGGGTTCTATTGTCGGGTCAGGGAATGTGGGCTTTTCGATCTGGAATAACACAAATGCAGCCCGGAGTCTGTATTTGTGCCTGATTGATGACAACCCCGGTTACAGGAGAATTTGATGAAATGAGGATGCACTAAACGTACAGACGACAGCACATCAACTACCACACAACCAGCACATCAATTACTACAATCTGTCAAATTGCTTTATTAGATTTCCAACGTTATCGCTAAAGCATTAAGGCTCAAGCTTGATTGGGAATATTTGACAGTTTTGGTTAGTTTGACCTGCAGCCTAATTGCGTAACACATTTTAGGCAAATGATTGAGACTAGTTGGTTTCGTTTGGACCGCAATCTGCATTCATTGCGTTGTTTACGTGTTGTGCAGACAAATTTTTCGAACTTATGAAGCAATGGTTTAGAAATTTTCTTCAAAATGATGCAGATTCCGATTAATAGTGTGTTACGCAATCAGGGTGCTGCTGTCGTCTGTACCTAAACTAGACGTTTAGCCTAGCCCTCCGAGGAATACAGGAGTGCTGTTTGTTATGTGCTGAATATCTCGAACGCACGTAGGCAAGACGTCATGCGGCCATGTTGACGGCAACACGTCTTGTAGTTAGCGTCTATTCCGTTCACGTTCACCGATGACATTTTGATGTGACTCACGCAGTTTACTTGAAACTCAGAAATTTTATTCGCTTATATGCGTCTGTATGACGAAGGTGTAGTCAGGTTTTGCATTTTGAGTGTCGCACAATATCATTGTCACGCCTATGAATTTTATTGTAGGCAAAGGTTTCAAGTGTCGTGCGACCATATGTCGCTAGTGGCGCTGGCCATAAACACGTTTTTTTATCGGCAGTGCCAGTGTTGGAGGCATTTATAATTTAGTAGCGACCCGCCCCTGCTTCGCACGGACAAAACATCATGAATTATTAGTTATAAGTAAGTTTGATATTATACACATAAACCCAACGGAATATATTCTCAAAATCACGGTGGAAACCGCGAAAGAAAATGCGTACCATAATAAAACAAGGCAGTCACGACAACAATACACGAAAAGCTATTTCAATCTACACATACCTCAAAAGACAGCAAATTTAGTATAAGGATACTTTAAATCATAGAAGGACATTTTACAGAATAGCATTAGGTAGGTACAGCCGGTCTAATCTGTAAGAATCTCACCTTGTAAATTTAAGTGAAGTGAGCCCGAAGTCCCACCTGCCGCTATAGAACGGGTGGGATTTGCACTTTTGACACTTCAAACTCACTTCACCTAAATTATCACAAAGCATTAGGTAGGTACAGTTTATTAAACGTTCATCGACGTCTTCACTTCCTTCGGTCAATACAGTTACAGTCAGTGGAGTTCCTGTCTATCATTTATAAACATCCAGAAAAGGTCCCTAACGAACATGACCCTAATTGGGTAACATACAACCAATCTCAATCTGAATCATTTTAAGGATATTACTAATCCCAATGGATTAGTAACTCATCATCAGTTATAAGCAATCTTCATAACGATCATTTGTGTTATGATAAATTAACTTTGTTGAAGGCGACGTTGATTCCCACCCTTAAAGTTGTCACACATTGCACACTGCTAACAGCAGATCAAGGCAAGGATTGCCACGTGGTAAAGGATTTACAAATTTCAATGTCGGAAATCTAGGGTTTGAAGTATTGATGGGATCATATGGGATTAAAAATTCTTATAAAGCAAAGAAGAAGTTAAGCACGGCAACTCTACGCTTCATTCTTGGCGCTGGCAATCGTTGACTTTTATTAAAAGTCATCATCATTCTGCCCTTATTCTAATTAATTAAAGATCGGCGCAACATTTCTTACATACTTTTCTGTTAGCTCTCATCTCGGCAGTCTGATTAACGAGATGAGATATGTCTAGAAAGGTGTTTTTTTCTAGCCAAATCACCTTACCATAATCGACATTTTATTAAAAGTTTATATCTAACAAGATTCTAATATTTCACACATTGTTTTATATCCAAGACAAAGCATAAGTTTCAAAGAAAAGGTGAACGCTCCAAGAAGTAATGGCAGTCAAATAAGGTTATAAATAATGGCGACAGCATGCCGTGTATCATATAAATCCGTCACGATTTATATTTTATCGCAGAGACAGAGGAGCCCACGCCTGTGACTCACAGTGACTTAGATCGAAGTGTCGGACGCTTCTAGTGAACCTACGCCGTCGCAATTTTAATCAGGCATTGTATAAATAATAGCATTATCGCAAATGTAGTTCGGATTATATTGCTGTTGAAACGTGGCTGTTTTAAAATCTATAAAAAAAATGGTTGTCTGTAAAGTCGGTTTACGGGTGATAGTTTTACGTGATGACGTCGACCGATAGAGTGGAAGAGAGATAGCTCTCTATTGCTTGTTCCGCGCTCTCGCTTGCAAGCTCGGCTCAGGCGGAACGCGACAATGAGTCATGCTTCTTCGTGAGTGCAGCCGGCGTTCATCGATTTATAAGAAGTTGTGATAACTTCTTATAAATCGATAAACGCCGGCTCAATATATTTTGATTGTGGTAACTTTATCTACAACGAGAACGTTCACATCACCAGAGTTTTGTACTGCGGATCTATTCTGTAAGTCTCACCGTCAAAACTTAGGCGAAGTGAGCTTGAAGCCAATAGTGTCAATCTCTATCATCAAGTAGAATGATAGCTCATATCAAACTCACTTCACCTAATTGTTTTCACGAGCGTAGCAAAACATGCTAAATCTATAAGCCCTAGTCAGCTATTATAAGAGTGTCACAATGGTCTGTCATTGATCTCATAATGGTTGATTTTGACAAGGTAGGTAGGTAGGTAGGTAAAACGGGCTGGTGTCCGCAACTCCACGACAATGCGCGTATTTTGCGTACTGATTTTGACAAGTTTTGTAATCTACTACATACAAAACTTGACAAAATCAACCATTATGAGATGAATGACAGACCACTGTGACACTATTGTAATAGCTGACTAGGGCCCCTGGAAGCGTTGAAGACCAATTCAACTAAACAGTTTATTTGGATAAAAAAGAGCTTCTAACTTCAATCTGCGCAGCTAGCATGAATATTCATTGCCTCAGACGTCCCATTTGCATCAAATTGAAACTATGGAAAATAGAAAACTCATTTGTGGCTAGTGTGATTAGTACGTAGGGTCAAAGTGCTGTGTACATTGCAAAGCATTACTGTACCACACTTCGGGTGTTGACTTTGCTCTTGTGACGGTATTTCTACATGCAATTAGCACCTTTACATTACGTAGACATTGAGTTTGTTTAGTAAACAAGATATCACAATACCTTTGAAACAAAATATCCGACGACATGTTTGACGACATATTTTGGGCAACTTTACTAATATTTATAGAAAAACATAACTGCGTAGGATAACATGTATCCACGGTACCGCAAATGGCTTGAGATTCTGATGCTTCCGCCCTTGTCCTAATTTATTTGGAGCTAGCATTTTTTTTTGGTTGGTGGGAAATCATCAAATGACTTCTTCCGCACTGGGCGGAGCGGATGGGCGTGTCTGACTTTTACTGACTAAAGCCACCAAACCCACCCGTGTTCCTTCACTTGCCTACGCGCCAAGGGCCACGGTATCTCTTTCGAACAACCTGCGGTCCTGGCAGGCATCGGTCCTTGTGGACCCCGACACGCTGTGCTGACATCTCTTTGAGGCGCGCGTGGAACACGACGCGCTGTCGATCCGGGCCTGCAGTACGATTCTGTAACCATCTCACCGTGAAAACGAAGGTGACGTGAGCGTGGAGTGAGCGGTCATTCCAACTAATGCTAAGGGATTGACACTATTGAGAGCTCACGTCACTCGACTTTTCACGGCGTGATTTTTTACAGAATCGCCCGGCTGTTCCTTGCCAAGCGGCGAGCTGCCCATTGCTCACCGCCCGCAAGCCCGCACCTACGGTGGCCGGGAGTTCGTTGTTGTCTCCCGACGACTAGGGCGTCTCCTGTGGCCGCTAGGGGCGTGAGCGTGCTGCGACTGCCTCTCCCTCACGTGCTCCGCCTCCTCCTTTGCATTTGGACGTGGCCTTAATGCAGCATGTTGTTTTTCTTCCATATCAACATATTTATTACCCGTTCTCCCACAAAATTTACTACCATCCTAGCCATCATCTTTTACACAATCAAAATCCATATTTTCCTTAAATGTCTCTGTTCCGTTGGTATTATGCGCGCAGCCAAAGTGTGGAACACTCTGCCAGTGTTAGAGTTCCCTCTTCCACATTTAACCCGTGTGCCTTTAAAGCAAGAGTGATCAGGCAGCTTTTGTTCCCTCATAGATCCATCAGCTGTCATCAGGCGTGATTGAGGTCAAAAGACAGGCAAATCAGTAATAAAAAATAAAAAAAATAAACCACATTTATGCTTACGTAAGACTACTTGTGGGTTTTAATGTTAATAGTGTTGTAATAGCCACTACTATTTACCTACTCTCATCTTTCATAAAAATCTGACCTTTCTCAGGGTTGCTAAAAAAATGCCAATTTGAATAACGCATCATTATGTAAACTAATGTCACTGAAACCTCTCCATTATTCATCATTTTGAAACTAATAACGAATTTGAAAATAAGAAATTCATATTCACATTTATTAAAAAAAAAAAAAACAATGCAATCTTCGACGCCATTCCGTCTGAGCTGCCAGTTAGGATTGATATTTGTGAAATGTACGTAATTACTTTACAATGTTGGCTCAAACAGCACAAATAAAGGTATTGTATGTTGTTCAGCATTTGTCTTTGTTTTTATAGGCATAGTTTTAATTCACGGATAATTGTACCTATCTTTTTAATGAACATAGGTCATGGATATAGCTTAGGAATTGACAACACGACATGCTATGCAGTCTATACACTTCTTTTTTAACCGACTTCAAAAAAAGGAGGTTATTTTGGTACGGGTATCAAATATATAACATATCACTCCCTGAATAGAGTGAATCGGTCAAAACTAGCGTTTCCTACTCCGTTCTATTTACGGATATAAGATTAGTTCGGGGTCCGAACTAAAATTGAATGACAGCACGATTCGACAATTGTCTCTACACCTTGTGTGATTTTGCCTGAAAAATTGAACTTGACACTCGTTGGCAGATCAACTACTTTCGGACGGTTCCGAATCTTAGTGTAGAACTCCCAAATGCAGAGTCTCTTTAGGTTGGTAAAATCTAGGGGCCAAATCTTCTCCGGTTGAAAAAAAAATCACTATTTACTAAAACGCGAGACCCAGAAATACTGTTATATACCTACTGGGCAACAGCTTTGATACGCCTAAAATGTACTTAAGAATTCGTTAGATACTATTAACGCAGACTGTAAAGTTTATAATAGATCTTAATTACTCAGTATAAACATAGCTGGGAACCCAGGAAACTTGACACCTACGACTTTTAAATATACCGTTAGGCACAAATCCTCGCCCACCACGAACATTATGCATTAAGCAATATTTTGTTTAACTCAAACCTTCGGAGACGTGACGAACAATCATTTGTTTTGTCTTAAATCAAACAATGCAGTTTGTTTAACCTAGCTATGACAATTTTCATTTGCTCAAATCATTCAGCGACTTGGTAGAACATGTTCATACTAGGTATTTACGTATGCCATTAAATACGCAGTAATTGCTCCTTTGTGTAAACGTAGTGCGTAGGTAAATAATTTATACTTATAATTCAACTGTGAAGTCAATGATAAAAATTCTAGCGCGAATCTGATGCTGTAAAGTTGTGGCCTTTACCGAAAGCCAGGCAATGAAAATATATAATGTAGCTATATAATGTAGAGAGGTATCTGTTGATTAGCTCGCCCCGGTAAGGACCAGGCCCGGGTCGACGGCGCGTCGTGTTCCGTGCGCGCCTTAAAGAGATGGTGTCAGCATAGCGTGGGGTCCATAAGGATCAATGCCGATATCAAAGAGTAACCGGGGTCCCTGGGGCGCATAGGCAGGTGAAGGAACATGGGTGGCTTTTAGTCAGTAGAAGTCTGACACGCCCTTCCGCTCCGCCCAGAGCGAGAGACGTCATTTGATGATTTCCCACCCACCAAAAAAAAAAAAAAGGTATCTGTTGATCCTGTATTTAGGCTGATTACCTAAATAACTACAGTGGCCTCGATTCCCTTGTTAAGAAACTAAACTTAATTTATGTTCAGTGCATCTTTTTCTTTCTAATTCATTATGAAAAGGACAGAAGATAAATTTTACTTTAGTCCTAAATTGAAGTACTTACATATAGTCGCCATGTTTTTTTAATCACGTCTAAATTGTCTATGGAATATCTTAATTTGACAGGACTAAACTAATATTAACTTGTATGTGTGGTCCAAACTGTTAATATAAGTTGATTATTAATAAATATATAATTATTTTATCTTCTGTCCTTTTCATAATGAAATAGAAAGAACTTTAAATTTAGTTTAGTTTCACTTTCAACTATTTCCCGCCATTCGTGGTGAACTGACAGTGACAGCTACCACACTACTGTTGTGCATGAGATAGTGTTGACATATGTATATATCTATTTTAGATACACTACAGATAGGTACTTATGGATGAAAGCGTATGTAATAGCTTTAGGTAGTGGGATGAACTAGCACCTCAAAGCGACAACCACAGGTTAGATAATTTTGGTCTTAACATCTATCTATCTCACGATCACAGTAATGATACAGCCGAAAATGGTAATAGGTACGTGTGCTTAGATGTAACTTGTTCCTGCATACGAAACTTGAATACTCCCAATTAACAAATGATATTATAAGGAAGTCTTACAGGTATTTGGTAGAAAGAGCCATTGTTGGTCGTTCGGTAGGATGTCAGAGGCACCACGGGAACTGATCCATTGCGTAGGAGAATTGGACCCTGGAGAGGAGTCACTGAAGGCTGGCCGGAATCTGGGAAATACAAATAAAAGGTTATAGATATGGGTAAAGGTAAATACGTGGAAAATTGTATTTTGGGATTTCTACATCGTATGACGTGTTTATTATTGCTAGAGGTAGGTTTGTATTTACAGGACGAAACCTAATTATAACAGTAGAAGTAAGAATTTTAGAAGGCTTGGAGTGTTTAATATTAGATAAATACTAAAAGAAGATGTGGATTTTCCAAACCAAAACTGAGAATCAGCTATAGGCGGCAGCGATCTCTCGCGTCCGGCCCTGGTCCAGGCCATGGTCCGGAACGAGAGCGCATGGCAGGCCGTCGCCTCCTTCTGCGAAGCAGTAATGCTCACAAAGAGGGAGGCGGCGCGCGAGAGGGAGAGGCTGTCGCGGCGCCCTCTCGTCCCTAGCCGCCGCAGGAGACGCCCTGGTAGTCGGGAGATGGCATCAAACTAGGCGCGGGCCTGCAGGCGGCGAGTGACGGGCAGCTCACCGCCCGGTAAGGACCAGGCGACGGCGCGTCGTGTTCCGCGTGCACCTCAAAGAGATGCAGTCAGCATAGCGTGGGGTCCTTAAGGACCGATGCCTGCCCCAGGGCCGTGGAGCTGTCAAAAGTCTGACACTCCCTTCCGCTCCGCCCAGAGCGGGAGAGGTCATTTGATGATTTCCCACCCCCACAAAAAACAGGTACATTGTTTGTTTGAAAGGTAATCTCTGGTCCGATTACAAAAATCCTTTCACCGATACAAAGCTACACCATTTCCCGAATACCCATAAGATATAGGTATTGTTTTGTATTAAACAACAAACTTCTCGTGGACAAAGTCGCATGCTAGAGCTAGTAAGTTGAATCAATTTGTTTTTTTTTTTACAGATTGATCCCAATACACCATTTTACCTCAACCTTCTCTTCAGGAGAGAGTGTGAACTAGAAATCCAGGCTCGAGAGGAGCCGCAGTACGAGGAACCTTTATATCACTAACTGAAACTTACCACGACTCGCAGAGCCTTTCTAAATCTTTCCAGTCAAGTGTCGAACCCATTTTGAGTTGACTCGAGTCGTATTGAAGTCTAATCGACATCAGACTTATCATATTTATTTCACATCAGAAAAGTAAGCAAACTGACAGTGATATATATGATCACTGTCAGTTTGCTTACTTTTGTAATCTACCTCAAATCTTATACGATAAATGAACGGTTAGGTTGTTAGTGTCAGTGTTACGCTGCTGCCACTGACACGTCTGTCAAAATAGCATTCTCTGTCTGCGCTCAAAATCAAAGTGATCTCTGTTAATAATGTTGCTGTCGGGTTCCTGCTGGCAGAGGTAACATATCTGTGAAATGTCGGTGACAAGCGTCATACTATGTATATTGTCTACATATGTTTTTAAAAATTAATAAATTAATCTGAATCTGAATGATAAGGATGTTAGCATGTAAACATTGATATAAAGAGGTGTGAATACTGAATAAAATGGATGGGCAATGGACCGCAAATCTCTTACTTTACTTGTACTTCTCGACTTTAGCAGTGCCTTTAACTCTGTCGACTTCGACATCCTTCTAGGGATCATTAAAAATTTAAATTTCTTCTCTTCTTCTATTGGTTGGTTTAACTCCTATATTTTTGGCCGCTCAAAGCGGATCCGTCTTGACGAGTCGTTTTCTGATTGGTGCTCTCTTACCGCAGGTGTGCCTCAGGGTGGCGTTCTCTCTCCTCTTCTCTTTTCTATTTTTATTAACTCTGTCACCAGAATCATCTCTTCTAACTTCCATCTCTATGCCGACGACCTGCAGCTTTACAACCATTTTCTAAGGGAAGACGCGGAAGCCGCTGTTTCTGCCATGAACAACGACCTGGTTTTGATTAGTGAGTGGTCGCGGTCTTTTGGGCTGCAAATCAATCCTAAGAAATCCCAGGCCATGATTATCGGCGGCAGGTATATGCGGAATAGGCTCGATGTTGCGTTGCTGTCTCCACTCTGTTTGAATGGAGTTCAGATCGAATACGCACAAACAGTTAAAAACCTGGGAGTGACTATGGACTCCTACCTGTCGTGGACTTCTCATGTTGCCC
>VKGM01007188.1:3270-14123 GCA_007844875.1 Busseola fusca | reverse complement strand
CTTCAAAAAAAAATACTACACAGTGAAAAATAACTAATTTCGGAAGTCGGTGGCAAAAACCGAATACAAAAACCAAAGTCACCGACTTCCGAAATTAGTTATTTTTCACTGTGTAGTGTTTTTTTTGGAAGTCGGTTGTTTTTTTTTGTAAAAAAGTTTTTACACTTCTTAGTTGCGAAAACTACTGGTATCTAGCTGCATCCGGTCAGACTAGACGCTGACCCCAACATTGTTGAGAAAAGGCTAGCAAGCAAACGACGCAATTTCGTTTACTTGAATTTTACCCGTAATTTTGGTAAAAAACCAAAATTACGGGTAAAATTCAAGTAACAACTACTGAACCGATTTTGATAAAACTTCTATGGAACCAAACTAAAAGTATATCCTTTCACGTAACAAAAAATCATCGAAATCGGTTGGCGAGATTTTGAGTTATTCGTCCATTTGTCGCGCAAATATTTAATGCAAATTAACACTTATACGGTTTTCTTATGGATGTCATTGTCCAATCAAGACCAAATAGAAATGAGACCAAACCAAAAGTACTAGCTTTCGACTAAAAAAAGAATTATCAAAATCCGTTCAGCCAGACGAGAGTTATGAGGTAACAACATAACAAAAAAATACAGTCGAATTGATAACCTCCTCCTTTTTTTGAAGTCGGTTAAAAATTAAAAGAGCATGGCACTGCTTCCAAAATCAATCGTCACCATCATCTGCCTAGCCTTTTCCCAATTATGTTCGGTTCGGTTTTCGGTCTAAACGCATGCGACTGAATACCAGTATTTTTCATGGACCGTCTGTCTATATGACCCCCACAACCGTTACTAGGTGGTGGAGGTCCCCTGAATAGGACTGGTTGTCAAACTATTGGTCCTGATTACCCGTAACGACTAACAAAGATCTGCAAATTACAACCGTGACCGACGACGTTTTACCGTGCTTTCCGTGGCATGGTGGGGTTTCGATATGTAATGAATGGAACCGTAAATACGGGAACGGACCGACCTCAATCAATATTAGCAGTTAAACAAAACCATCAATATTAATCTTATCTACCAGAATAATTAATGTATCTCCTCACGATTTTAGCTGACTTATCTGGCACTAAAGCTTACCAATGGTTAAAGCCGACCGATGGATTAACGGGCTCTTCATAACAAAGGGTAAGGCGACATAAATCAATCTCCCAGTTAACTGCCACTAAGTTGGGCTTAACCCCGCTTATCTCGTATTACAACTATTATACAAAGTTAGATATATATATCGTTGTATTGACGGTAAAGTTGTTTCTGTTGTTGACACCTGAAGTTGTGGTAGACTTATTGATTTAGTTCTAAAATTCTGAGCTGGGAAAATATGACATTACTTTTCGATTGCTGGTTATGATCCTTTCAAATCTTTTAACATTATCAGTCTATATTGTTCTCACTGTTGGGACATAGGCTTCGTCTATTCGAGAGGGAATTAGCCATTATTATCCAAGGGAGCCCAGTTCGAATTTTTTAGTCTAAGACATTTCGCTTTCCTCACGATGTTTTCTCTCACAGTCTTCAGAGCAGTGATAATGAAATTAAATACATTACACCTGTCTTGGCTTGAACTCCCGACCTACAAACTCATAAGTCGATACTACTGGGCCACCACGGCCCATTATAACGGAGGCACATAATATTGAAAGGGTTTCAATATGTTCCTCCGTTATAAGGTGCCGTATAGGTTATTAAGGGTCAACAGTCTTGGGCAATGCAGTGTATTAATATCTTTGGCACGTGGATTTGTAATCACAGTACATGCTCTGAATCTAGATTATTGCATGTTTACTCCTCACCTCTTATGATGTCTTTAGCAAGCAAAGATATCTACATTCAATAGAATAGCTAGGTGAATCATCAGACAGGTCAAACGAGTTCTATAAAATTATTGTTCCTACACGTAATTCATTTCATGTACTCATTTCAAACTTTTTCTATATTGGCATTAATAAAGCGGAATAGTTTGATTGTTTTAAACATGCTAATATCGAATTTGAATCTCTAAATCTTTTGCGTTTGATAGCCCAATTCTTTAGTAAGTTATATACATATAAGGCTATTTAGCATTACGATAGCCCTTAGGATCCGAGCAAAACGAAAAAGAAAACAGAAAGAGCGCTAAGGAATCAAAATCAAAGAATTTATTTCAAATAAACCAATTACAGGTACTTTTGAATTGTCACTGACTGACCGACCCGGTCAGTCAGTAAGATGAAGCTAGTCGCCCATTCCAAAGCTTAGGTCTCTATGGAGAAGAACGGGCAAGAAACTCCACGGACACTCTTTTAAAATCATAAATTCGTTACAAAATATTTGATTACATCTTTCATGTTGAATTTATCCATGTGAGAACGATGCAGAAAGACGTACACATTAAAAGCGTCCGTTATATAAAGCAAAAATACAAATTAGAATTTGAAATAAGCCGTGGCAGCTAAGAGATGACCAGTCCCTCCTGGCGGCGCCCGTTCACGAACATGACGCATAGATCAGCATCATTCAGCTCAACCATAAATACGTATAAGTTCAAACGAAGTAATATCGCGGACGGGCGATGCGGGTAAGGGTTCAAGAAATTTCACGTAGTCAAAGTCGCAGTAGCAAATCTTTCACAATATGGATAGTTATTATCAGCTCGTAACACTTATTTCTTGTTCTTTCTACAGCGGGCAGCAAAGCGCGCATAGTATGCTACTTCAGCAACTGGGCGGTGTACCGGCCTGGCGTGGGCCGCTACGGCATTGAAGATATCCCTGTGGACCTCTGCACCCACATCATCTACTCCTTCATCGGCGTCACTGAGAAGAGCAATGAGGTCCTCATTATTGACCCTGAGGTGAGGAACAAAGTATTTAAAGATATTCTTAAACAATATTGATGACATTTTTTAATTTTTGTTGGCTTTTTGTGACCCATTGCTGGGAAAGCCATCCCTTCTCTGTTCATACGTTCAATCTAGAATAAACATTTCAAAAATTCTCTCTCATTTTACAATAAAAAAAAAGATTTTTGTTTGTTACTACATGATATGTCTTAAAAGCCCTTTATTTGTTTCCAATACTATCCTGTAGAAACTGAAGATCAGCATGCTAAGACAGCCCCCAGAGGTCTAATTGTGTGCCTTGTTTAAGTTAAGGAACTTGCAATTTTATAAATAACATACAATAAATAAATAATAAATAACAGAAAAAATCCTACCTTCTCTGCTAGCCATTTTATTGACAATTTATAATATCCTCTTTGCAGCTCGACATAGAGAAGAATGGCTTCAAAAACTTCACGGCGCTTCGCAAGACTCACCCCGATATCAAGTTCACGGTGGCTGTGGGAGGCTGGGCCGAAGGTGGCTCGAAGTACTCGCACATGGTTGGGCAGAAACAGACGAGGATGACCTTCGTCAGAAGCATTGTTGGTGAGTATGAAGACAGTACGATAAGATGTATGAAGAAGATCAATTTTAAAATTCGACAATCACGATCATTTCTGAACTAGTTTGACTTGAGTTTGAGCGAAAATAGATATTGACAGAGTCAATAACGTATAATTGACTCATGAGTGGGGTCAAACTAAGGGATTTGTACTTCTAGTTTTGGTGGCAAAATTAATACGCCGATAGAGAAGTAGATTGATGGTATCTTCTAGTTATATTGTATGTAGTACAAAAAGTTCGTTACAGTACTTACCTACCTATTACTTGTAACACAGGTCACTTTGGACTTTTTTAGAAACTAGCTGCCCCGACAGACTTCGTCCTGTCAAATAAATTTTTCTCCCCGTAAGAACCATCCTCGTACTCCTAGGAATATTCTAAAAAAAGAATGTATGGTACTGTGAAGCGATTAGCGTACTTCAGAACCGCCGAAGTTTGAATCGGGCTGTATAAAGTTGTAATTCCACTTTTGTTATAACCTTACCACCACCTTATATTATGTGGAGGTTTTGAAATATTAAAGTACTTGCTACGCCCCGCGGATTCAACCCCATAAGTTTTAAATCCCGTAAGAATATCGGGATAAAAGGTATCCTATATGTTAATCCTGGTTTCAAACCATCTGTGTGCCAAATTTCATCCAAATCCTTTCAGTAGTTTTTTCGTGAAAGAGTAACAAACATACATCCAAACTTTCAAGTTTATAAAATTAGTAGTTTACTTACAGGAACAAACATAGGAGGAGTGCGATCACATGGGTCTTAGTGGTGGCCTTCCTCTCAACCTTCGTGACGATGGTGGCTCGACACGACGGGCACTGGATCTGGGAGGGCTCGGGACCAACTGCTACGATGTTCATGGTGAAATCTGTAAAGAAAACGTATTGTAAGCAAACTAATTGACAGCCAGTTCGTTTCGCACGGAAGTTCAGACTGAGGAACTGAGGGACTTGTTAAAACTATCATAGTTCCAGTGTCAGACAAAGATGGAGCTATGCAGAATGAATAGCGCTATCCCTTTTTCATGATGGTTTTGACACGACAGTAGGGCTATAATCGGTGTGTTGATGTAAAGTGAGTCAAGTATGGCTTAGCAAATTGTTATTATGTCTGTAAGTAGGTTTGTACGGATGACAGCAGGTCAACCTACCCGACACTGTCAGATATTCCCAATCAACCTTGAGCATTAATGCTTTAGCAATAATGTTGAAAATCGAATAAAGAAATTTGACAGACTGTAGTACCTTGATGTGCTGTCGTCTGTACATAAAAGAATGAGCGATAAAACTTTTTAGTTGATCGGGAAATAATTGTTCTGTATTTAAATTTTATTTGTTTCAAATTGACTTTTTTCAAACTAAATAAATAAAAAATTTTACACGTCAATCGTATTATCTAGATCAGCACCCTAATTACGTAACACGCTATAAATCGGAATCTGCATCATTTTGAAGCAAATTTCTAAACCATTGCTTCATAAGTTCGAAACATTTATCTGCACAACACGTAAATAACGCAATGAATGACCAATCGATATCAACTAGTCTCAATCATTTGCCGAAAATGTGTTCGCCGATTAGGCTGCTGTACTGCTCTGGGCAAAGGCCGCTCTCACCCAAATCCTCGAGAAACTGTATTCCCGCGTCACCTCGTAACAGCCCTGAAGATGGACTGCGTCGCCGAGGCCCGCCCAGAAAGAGACGGTGAGATGACCTGGACGCGTACAAACGAGGTACAAAAAAGTACCTAATACATTTGTTTTTTTTTTAAATAATGTTAAATAATAGGTCCTTAATGTAAAAAAAAAAATCAAAAAACAGTACCCTCCTTTCTTCGGCAGTCGGGTAAAAATAACAAAATGTTATTCCTAAATATATCTGTAATATCTAACGTGTGTATCTTATCAATGCGTGTGATTCCCGATACCAAGCGTTACGAGGTCGATAACCGCTGGTATTTCGCTGACCATTGCTTCGGAATCCATAGACAATGCAGAACGTTAACGACTTGTATTGCCGATGGTCGGGGGTCAACGGACTGGCGTAGCAACTGCCGAAATGTGCAACTAACGAGATGGTTGCATAAGACTAGGTAACTGTACAAACACAGTATGAAGAATGTGGTCGAAATTTCATGTCGGAGTAACACGTTTTAGTCGCCTCCCATATTCATCAGGAATTAGGATATGCTGGGTTTTTCGAGAGGTATTAAATGCTTTGTATTGTCGCATAGGTATGCGTAGTGAAAATTTTAACCGTAGCCACCACAAAATCTTATGAATATGCTAATTTTGTTTTAAACGTTGCCTTAAACTTGGAATTACTCGGCCAACCAGACCCGGAACAACTACCTATAGGCCATACAAATATTTGTTCCGTGCAGGAATCTAACCCGCGACACGCAACGCAGTAGTCGATCACTGAACCACTTCACCAACCGTGTCGTCATTATAGTACTTGAAAAGCTATGAAGCGGATTTCCTGACTGAAATATTTCTGTGACATTCCTTTCTGTCAGAGAGTATGGACGTTGCTATCATAGCTTCCTTCTGGCCTGCACCCTTTTTTTGGGTGGGGAATCATCAAATGACCTCTCCCACTCTGGGCGGAGCGGAAGGGCGTGTCAGACTTTTACTGATTAAAACCCACCCACCTTCACTTGCCTGTGCGCTAGGGGCCACGGTATCTCTTTCGAACAACCCGCGACCCTGGCTGGCATCGGTCCTCGTGGACCCTGTTACGATGTGCTGACATCTCTTTGAGGCGCGCGTGGAACACAACGCGCCGTCGACTCGGGTCTAGTCCTTATCGGGCGACGAGCTGCCCACTGCTCGCCGCAAGCCCGCGCCTACGGTGGCCGGGAGTTGGATGATGTCTCCCGACAGCCAGGGCGTCTCTTACTTCGACTAGGGCCGTGAGGGCGCAGAGCCTCTTGCCTCTCCTTCATGCGCTCCGTCTCCTCCTTTGCGAGCGATACTGCTTCGCAGAAGGAGGTGACGGCCTGCCATGCACTCTCACTCCGGACCATGGCCTGGACCAGGGCCGGACGTGAGAGCTGCTAGGGAGGTTGGCGCGCAGCACCCAGTCGTACCCAATGTCTCACAAATGTGGTACCAGGACCGATCCCTGTGGGATACCGCACGTCCACTCTCCTCAGTGACTGGGTAGATGACGGCCCTGTCCGTCAGATAGGCCTCGACTAGGCGAACGAGATAGGTCGGTGATACCGATATGCCTCCTTGATTGCTATTACTATCAATTTGAATAATTTTGAAGCATATTGCTAATCCATTTCACCATATGTTCGAAAAATTTGTTTGCTCAACAACGTAAATAACGGAATGAATGTTGTTGAACTGTCAAAATCAAACCCATTGCTACTTATAGTGTGTTAGTATGATACGCCATTACCCCACGGAGTGACAGTGACATCGACGAGCACCCTGCTACCACAGATGTAGAAACATGATTCTGAAATCCCTGAATTGAAACGTTTCGACGGCTATTTATGTAAACCTGTCAAGTGAGAGTCCGACTCGCAACTACAAATTTAGAGTTTTCGGATGTGGTCCTTTACTTGTGCTACATGACATTGCTTCGTGCCAAATATCATGATTCTAGGACAACCGAAAGTACCCAGGTTTTGATTCCCTTGTGAGTGTATTTTATACAGCGTACATCGAAGGACTGGAATAATTAGCCTGCGGCGGTCTTGCCGTCTCATTACAAATAAAGTATCTTCAAGGCTAGAGTGAATAGGCTCATAATAAACTAGTGCGCTTTACCATCAAAGATTGCATCACTGCTTACCATCAGGCGGGATCGCCGTTAAGTACAAGTTTATAACATTAAAATACGTATGTACCTATATGAAATATAAACCTGTCAAGTGAGAGTCAGACTCGCGACTACAAATTTACAGTTTTCGGATGTGGTCCTTTACATGTGCTTGACATTGCCAAATATCAAGATTATAGGACAGCCGGAAGTACCAAGGTTTTGATTCCCTTGCGAGTGTCAAAATATGCGGCATAAACGAGACATGAACAATGAACATCCGTATCTTTTCTTTTGATTGCGTTTAGAAGTTTGATTTTTCATTGCTTTAAGGGCCTTGAGTATTCCACAATGATTTCAATTTGATAACTTCACGCATTCCTGAGAAAAAGTTTCTTGACAGACGGAGAGTGAAGTGATCTTACGGGTTCTGTTTCAGGCTTTTGAGGTATGGAACCCTAGAAAAATGCTACTTTGCTGTTTCAAAAGTAAAATATTGTAAAAGTTACAAATAATGGATAAATGTCTTAATATTTTTGTATATCAATCCACTTAATAAAACCTAATTTCGCAACGGAAAATATTAAATACAAACAAAGTCATTCATAAGCATAAAATTTCGTGGACACAAAAGATGTCACGTACAATAAATTCAGTTCAAAGACACAATACATGCTACTAAACGTGTGCAAACGATTGCTAAGCAAGAGCACCATTTAAAAACGCACTGTTATTTTTGCATCAACTCCCAATTATCAAGGCCCTATTTTCTATTATATAACAACAGACATTCCAAAGTATCTGATGAAGTTATATATAAACACAAGAATCAGAAAACGTATCTATGGATGAATGCCAATTTGTAGATCCACTTACAAATTGTGTTCCTTGATTTAATGATTATTTGAATACCCGAAATTCTAATCAGAAAACACCTTTAAAGTGTACAAGTATATAACAAGGAAAGATTAACAGGTCATAAAAAAATCGTCTTCATCGACCAAACCTGTCGTGTGAAGAGTCGCCAAGCAGTTACTTGACAATTTCTCGAAGAACTAAGTGGGTCCTCGAACCCCATGGCCCTAGAGTTTCCACCCCAAAAGGCTCTACCATATAAATTTAAATAAGATTGGAATATTTGCACCGTTTGAGATTTTCTGCACCTGAAGCAGCCATATCCAGGTATTCCAACTTTCTATGAAACAGCTAATTGTTAAACAATTTCTCCCTAGGGAGTAGAATGATGTTTCCGCGTCTATATCCCTGCCACCTTGTATAAGTATTACCACAGACAATACAGATTCCGCAACATTGAACGAGAGATTCTAGAAAAAACCTGAGTCAGCCATTTAGTCTGTTGATTTGTAACTTTCGCAATACGCTAACGTAAACAAAATCTTACTTTCGTAAGTCTTCGGTCGTATTGAATGAGTCATTCGTGACGTCGAAGTCAGAGTAAGTAGGCTATGTTGAAGCCGACGATGCTCTAGCATTGGTGAAGTTTTAGGCCAACCAAATCTAAAATGCAGTCGTGTCAGCGGCATGAAGAAGAAAACTGAACGAAAAGGGAAGACTGAAGGCTTAGGGGTGGCGGGGCCTATCAGCTTATATATTGGAAAATTCATACTATAATATTATATTGATGGTCTTTGAGGCTGGGGTTGGTCCGGAGTATGTACCACCTGTATTACTCAGTGGCACTTCGCTAAAAAGAGTATTTAAGTTTAAATATCTTGGTCATATATTGACCCCTGACCTCAATGACGGACTCGATATTGAGCAAGAGCGGAGGGAGTTGTCGGTAATGGTTTGCACGTTGCTCGTTTAAAGTCAAGTTTACTCTATTAAGAGCTTACTGTACAACATTTTACACGTGCAGCCTGTGGGCTAGATATACCCCACGGTCGTATGGCGCCCTTCGTGTCCAATACAACAATGCTATCAGGGTGTTGGTGGGGCTGCCCCGTTTTTGTAGCGCATCGGGAATGTTCGCGGACGCACATATTAATTGTTTTTACGGAACGATGCAAATGATATTGCATCCCTGGTACGCAGAGTACGGGCCAGCTCCAACAATATCCCGAAAATGGCTCGATTGTATGAACATCAATCACCACAGTGACATCTCCCATGGGATGAAATAAAATATGTAAGTAAAATATACAAACTTAGTTCTTAAGTTTACTAACACAATGAGTCCTATGTTACTTGAATAAAGATAGGTAATAGGCAACACGGGCTGGTGTCCGCAACTCCACGACAATGCGCGTATTTTGCGTACGATAAAGATACCTATATTATTATTATAATCGACCTAAGATTTAATAATCTTAGGTCGAATTCATTCCGTACCGTACCTATCTACATTATGATAGTGTAGCGTGATTGTATGTACAATTGCTATTACACATTATTTATTGGGTGTGAGGGTCGTGTATTATTTTTTTTTCCAAAACGAATCTTCTAGCTAGGGCAGAGTCTCAACGGATCGTAGCAGTACTACTCTACCGAGCACAACACCCTGCTAGGAACGTAAGTCGTCTACAGACTATTCCGAGCCCCGACAACGAACTGAGGTAAATTCAGACCTGCGGAGCCGTGACGCTCGCGTTACGCGGACAGCATCGATCTCCGCGATCCAAATGGGCTTCGACGTCGCACCTCACGTGGTGAAGCGCGACTAGTATATTCACATTGTTTAGAGCCTCCCGACTCTCGGGGCTCCACAGTGCTATCGTTGCCGGATTTGACTAGATTGGTTTCTCTCTTAGTGGCGATCAGAGTTTATCCCTGCGGATGATAGCTTCGCACCACCGGCCGTTCGACCGAGTGCATGAACCAAATGTCCGACACCGTGGTTATGGTGGGATTAAACGGTATTACTATCGCAACGACGTGCCATCAGTAGGGTAAAACTGACCTGTCTCACGACGGTCTAAGCCCAGCTCACGTTCCCTGTTAGTGGGTGAACAATCCAACACTTTGCGATTTTTGCTTCACAATGATAGGAAGAGCCGACATCGAAGGATCAAAAAGCAACGTCGCTTGGTCGCTCGGCTGCCACAAACCAGTTATCCCTGTGGTAACTTTTCTGACACTTCTTGCTAAAAACTCTTTAAACAAGAAGATCGATAGGCCGTGCTTTCGCAGTCCCTATGCGTACTGAACATCTGGATCAAGCCAGCTTTTGCCCTTTTGCTCTACGCGAGGTTTCTGTCCTCGCTGAGCTGGCCTTAGGACACCTGCGTTATTATTTGACAGGTGTACCGCCCCAGTCAAACTCCCCGCCTGGCAGTGTCCTCGAACCGGATCACGCGGGAGTTGGTTTACTCTGCACGCTTGAATTACAAAAAACCGCGCGCCTGCCGATATTGTCGACCGCGCACGGCTTCCGCTCAACCGAGTTAGTAAGGTAACAATGAAAGTAGTGGTTTTTCAGCGACGATCGCGCGAACGATCTCCCACTTATGCTACACCTCTCAGGTTTCCTTACAATGCCAGACTAGAGTCAAGCTCAACAGGGTCTTCTTTCCCCGCTGATTCTCCCAAGCCCGTTCCCTTGGCTGTGGTTTCGCTAGATAGTAGATAGGGACAGTGGGAATCTCGTTAATCC
>VKGM01007119.1:6906-18536 GCA_007844875.1 Busseola fusca | reverse complement strand
TAATAAAACTGCTATGTAATTATAATGCCTTTTTAATAACTGAAAACCTGGTTTATCTCAATTGAATGAAGTTCTTTTTAGAGCAAAAGCCATTCTAACATTTGTAAAAATTATAAGGACTAATGAATTTTCGACTTATAGATCTATTATTTATGTTATGTTAATATTTTTGCGCATTTGCAAATGGTTTTTATTATGTTGTAGTAGTGGCCCTTGTTCTACAAAGGAACAACATGGTTTTTATTTATACTATACGAATTAAACAAAACTATACCACGACACATTATATCATACAATAGTTATATTAGAGCAAATAATCTAGCTCGTATCTCAAATAGTGATTATTTGGATCATTCTGTATTCTTGGGTATCCAGCGACCAGAGCGTCTTGTCCTCCTATGTAAAGGGTATTGTATATTTTCCAGTACACGTCTCGAACTTTTCTTGCAGGATGAAACAGTCCCTGAAAAATAATAATTCGTGTACAGTCAAGGGTACCGCTACCATACACCAAAGAAAAGCTTGTGTTCATGGCGCGATGTTTACTTGCGCCCAAATTAATTGCAGGTCCATGAAAATCTGTTTTATGTTTTAGATAAAAAAAAAAACAAGGTGACAGTGCTGACACTATGTTATCCGGTTTAGTAAGTCAACAATCAACTTTAATATTTGTTGAATAAATCGTGGATCGTATAGTCGAGCTCGTAATAGCATTATTAAAAAAAAAAAAAAAAACTAGTAAATTGAAACTTCACTAAGGTTGAAAATATTAAATTGTCACATTTGTCTTAAATAAAAAATAGACCCTGACTTCTTATGACCAGTGATCGGATAATGGGGCGCTTATATACCTAAACTTCTTTTCTTGAAAGAATAATTTGGATATTCCTTGAATTAAAAAATGAAATGATAATGTAATGAATTAATAAGTAATCCCGAATTCCCGGGATTAAACAATTTTGTTAAAACAACTATAAGTAACTTAACAAGAGAGTATTTGAGCATTATTCAAAGAAAATATATAATTTTTACAACAAGTTCTAACTATATTTTGTATGCAGGTAATATTTTTAGCAATTAGGAATTTCAAACGATTCCGGGATCCGGGATTCTAAAAGGCATGTGTCCATATTATTCTTTCGTAGGCATAAAAATGAAGTTTAGGTAAATTAGCACCAGATTATCCGATCACTGCTTATGACGAACAATTATATGATGAAGCAATTACGATGTGGAATATGGTCTAGGTAATACGGGCTAGTCCGCAACTCCACCAAAATGCGCGTATTTTGCGTACGAATATGGGCTATTCCATAAATACTAACGCAAGTGTTATCACTCTGCTCAGTACTAAATATCAGATTCATCCGTATTTAGAAGGTTTAATTAAACCAACGACCCAGTTATTGTATTAAGAACCTAAATAACTGTTACAGAAAAACTTTTTAGTCAGATACTTTAGGAACACACTATTAAATATGAGGGGAGGTCCAAAGCTCCGCGGAATGGAAGGCTGCCAAATAACTTTCCTTCACTTCGTTATCATCCGAAAATTATCTTCGCCTCTTCCCCTTAACTATGTTTTTTAAATTTGTAAATAAATTAAATCCAGTCCAGATCTAGCCCCCAAGGCTAGATCTGGACTGTATGGTAGGTGAACAAGAAAGCTCGAACCCACACTAGTGTAAGGCATCCATTGCAACTTTGCTCATGTGAACCGGAACATTGTCTTAAATTTTCGTAAAAGCAGCACACCTTTAGAAATTTATCCTCGTAATTTTTCTCCTTGATTAAATTTTCTAATATTGTTGCGATAGTATCTTCGAGAGATTGTGGTACCTACTTTGTAATCGATTAGTAAAATTTCGTCACAATCCCAAAAAATCGTAGCCATCATTTACGACCACTCACTCCGACCGATTCCGCCACCTTAAATTGAAGTGAGTGGGGTGGGAAATCATCAAATGACCTCTCCCATGTTTCATCTTCAGTAACAATTTTCTACAGACTCGTGGTAGGTTCATCGCCACACAGCTCCAAGTGTTCAGACGCAATGACTTGCTGTTGCTTTTTTTTTAACCAGTGCTTGACCGCGATCCCGCCTGATGGTAAGCAGTGATGCAATCAACTTGATTTTGAGGCGGCGTGAGCATTCTGGGTACTCACATGGCACTGACTGTTGTGATACCAAGATGGTCATCAGGATCCTTAAAATGGTGGTATCTGATACTTCTACTAATGCAGATAGCTGTTTCTTTTTCAAACGATCTTCTAAAACAATTTTTTTCCACTTTTCCAACATTTTCCGACGTGATGACCTCAGTCGGCCGACCAGGGCGGGGGTCGTCTTCAATGGATGTTCTGCCTTGTTTTAAAAGTCCATGCCATTTATAAACCATCGTTTTACTAGGACAACAATCACCACAAAACAGCAGCCATTTCGTTTAAAATGGTTTGAACGGTTTTTCTTTCCTTGGTTAGGAACTTTATCACAGCATGAAATTAAATTTTCTCCATTTTTGCAATATAATAAACTTTCCGATTTATATGATGGTACTAAATAAATATTTCTACCCTCATTCCTTCAACTCCATTCCGCGGACTTTTGGATATACCTTTTGGGATACCAGTCACTTCAGTTGTTATTATACGTCACGGTTGTATTCTTCAATTGAGCAATTTTACAATTCAAATTGTAACATTGCTAAATTAAAAAGTACAACTGCAACTGATAACTGAAGTGACTGGTATTATGTTTAGTCAGTTATTTAAGTAACGTGTTTTTTTTTAGCTTTAGTTAACTACCTAAGCCAATGGAGTATAGGTTTGTTACCATTTTTTAAGAGACTGATTTGTTAATTGAATAAACACACTTTAAATAACAAATGATACATACTTGTAGCGCATACTGTAGGATCTTAACGGGGCCAAGAGCGACCCTCATGCCCTCCACAGCGTCCATGAATGCTTGCACTAAATGCGGCGAAGTTTCGAAGATGTTCGGCCATACGTGGTTGAGCAGATGAACTAAAGCATCTTCGCACCCAAATCCGTATACGCCCAAAGCCATATGTTTTATGGCAGCACATGCTGTCTGTCGATGCACCAGATCCCTATTTTCAAATAAAATGTAAATGAGTCGATAATTTAATTGCTTACTATAATCATCATATACTTAAGGAAACAAGACAAACTATTCAAAATAATGTAGTACTACCTGTCCATAAGTGCATCTTCTAGCAAAGGGCAAACTGCGTAAATGTAATCTTTGCCCATTTCTCCAATGTACTCAAATAAGAAAGATAATGATTTCAGCACTCCATTCTGTACATTTAATTCTGGTACCCGATATTCATTCATCAGAGCCGGTAATACTGTGAACGGCGAACAAGTTTCCGCTACTATGGCGATAGCAACTGTTGTACACACTCTGAAAATAAAAGCATACGTTTTTAGGGAATTAACATAATATAAAAAAACGTGTATATAATAAAGTTTATTTTCATTACCGATTCTGTCTTTCCTGTACTTTCAAATTGTTGAGCAAAGTCGCTAGCACGTCATGGGGACCAATGGCTTTAGCAATATAACCGAAGGTATTTACAGTCGCCCTTCGGATTGCTTTTTTGTGGGCCTTCAGAAGTTCTAGAAGTTCAAAACATATCCTCATCCATTCCCTTGCAGAGACGAATTCGGGTCCTCTGTCTGCAATACGTCCAACCAAATCGATACAATTTTCTTGTACTTTTTCGTGTCTAAAACAGACAACATAATAACATTATAAGCAACTAAAAATAAGCAATAAAAACATCTTCATCACTTATCTAACTTTAGGCCAATTACCTGTTCTTGAGAATCGGTGTAAGCCTAGGTAGTAGATCTTTAATGGGTGGTGTCATCTTCGTCATACCAATCACATTAACAATAGCTTTTAGAGCGCCTAGAATGGAACCCAGTACTTCTGGATATTCTTCACCCAAGTATTCATAAAGTACTACGCCAAGATGTCCCATCAATTTTTCCTGTAACATAAATTAATATTGAAATACATATCAAAGGATCAAGATATAAAAAAGGTGAAAATAAACTTGTAGCGTTTAGTACTGACCTCTTGGCAGGTTTTCATGACGACAGCAATACGTGAAATGAGATCGGCAGCTTGTTGACGAACTTTAGCGGATTTATTGTTCATACGCCACAATATTATACCACAGATCTGTGGCAGATACGGCTTCACGCGCTTACCCAATTGGTTCACTATGGTGCCGAACCCGTTCAACATCACTACGTCCTGTAAAACGTAATATAATTTTTAATAGTAATAACCGATTATAAAAATCGAATGCTCAATCGAGATCGTGCCACTTGTCATCACACTAAAATTATAAAGTCGAAAATTTGTGAGTGAGTCTTTGGTACTTCTTCACGCTCAAACGGCTGGACCAATTTTGATAAAATTTGACACACAAATAATTAATAGCCAGGATTAACACTTAGGAGACTTTTTATCTTTATATTCCCACGAGATCGATACCTATGCGGGTGAAACCGCGAGCCGCAGCTAGTGTTGAATAAGGCGAACAAAACCCATGCATTACGACAACCAGGCAATACTGAAATACTCTTACCTCAGTAGTCTGTTCCTGGAATGCGTACAGTATACCGTCGATAAGTGCTTCTTCCAACTTAGAATCAATGTCAGCTGCGCCTAAATTGGCGAGGATTTTTTCAATTGATTCCATCACCATTTTTCTGTATTGCTCATTGTCATCTTTGAGATCATCCACGATTCTGTTAATTATTTCAGACGCTCCAACCTGTAGAATAATTTACAAATGTTACATAAATAACTAACTGCAAAATAATTGGATGTACAGACGCCAGTACATCAAGCTATTACAATCTGTCAAATTTATTTAATAGATTTTCAACTCTATTCCTGAAGTATTAAGGTTCAAGCTTGATCGGGAGAATTTGACAGATTCGGGTAGGTTGACCTGCTGCCGTCATCATCTGCCTAGCCTTTCCCAACTATGTTGAGGTCGGCTTCCAGTCTAACCGGATTCAGCTGAATACCAGTATTTTACATGGAGAGACTGCCTATCTGACCTCCACAACCCAGTTACTGGGTAATACGATACCCCTTGGTAAGACTTTCGGACTTTTGACGACCCATAACGACTGTCAAAGATCTACGAATGACAGCCGGGACCAACGGCTTAATGTGCTTTCCGAGGCATGGAGGAGAGTGTCGGTATGTAAAGATTGTCACCCATCCACAGACCAATCGCGGCAAGCGTAGCTTAACCTGATCGATCGACCTGTGCGGCTGTTATTATTTAGCCACGAGCCTCTCTGAGCCTCTCTCTCTCGTTGACCTGCTGGCGTCTGTACATTAATATAAAACAAGCAAGAATGCATTGGTTCTTACTTTGTTGGCGATTTCAACAGTAGTGTCTACAAGCTGGCGGTAATTACGTCTATCTAGGGCCATACGGTGGTTCCAGAAATGTTTGAAGAAGTGTGGCAGGATCTCATCCATTATGTATTGCGGCTCCACACCGTCCGTACCGCAACACTGTTTCACTACCTGAAAGTTAAGAAATAATATTAGTAACAAGACCATTTATTCTTCTAACCGGATGCAGCTGAATACCAGAATTTTACATGGCGACTGCCTTCCCCTTGATCAGACTGGTTGTCAGATTTTCGGCATTCTGGCGACCCGTAACGACTGTCAAAGATCCACGAATAGCAGCCGGGTCCAATGGTTCAACGAGCTTTCCGTAGCACAGAAGGGTCTTGGTATGTAAAGATGGTCACCCATCTACAGATCAACCTCGGCAAGCATAGCTAAACCTGATCGATCGATCCCCCGTGTGGCTGTTATTAGAAAGCCACAAGCCCAATTAACTTATTGACCTATTAATAACTATTGCTTGAAATTGTGACTACTTACATATTGACCTTATTTTTATTTTGTTAATTTATATTGGGTCCGTGTTTTTCAACGTGTGACCCCCTAGGGGATCGTCAAGGCAGTGCCATGAAATAGGTTGAAAAACACTGTATTAAGTAATCAAATACGATTACCTAAGATATTTTGTATGCCTTTTAGTGGCAAATAGCATGAACCAACTGATTTATTTTGGTTATTATATGTATAAATTGTACCCTACGTTTACAAAATGTATAAATGATTCAAATTTGCCTAAATATTTTCCCCATACCTTCAATACAATCTTCTTCATTTCTTCATCTGGAGACTGGAACTCACGGATAAGAATGAGCATTACTTCACGCGTATAATAGTTGGCGTATTCGGCGTCCATGAGCGGGATGAGATAACCAATTGCCTTTAGGAAGGCGGCTAGACCTTTGCCGCGGTGAGTCCTAATACCCTTCCAGAGAGGCTTGAGCACGGAATCGAAGGACTCTATACCGTATGGAGTAGCAGCTTCAGCGAGAGCCGCGCTGGCTAAAGCTGTGATGGTACGCACTTTTTGTTGTTCGTCCACCAATCCTGTAATTTAATTAGAATATTTGCATTTAATACTACCATATAAGACTAAAACTGCACTGTAGATTAGCCTTAATTACCACGCAGCCAATATTAAAAAAAATATAGACTTACCATGTTCAATAATTTCCACTAAAGATTTGAGATGGGGCAATATAGCACAGCCCATAAGAATAGCAATTTGCTGAACAATTTTTATTCCAGTGTGTCTAGCTTGCCAAGATTTCTTTGATCGGCACACAGCCTTCAAGAATGGAAGAAGAGATGGAATACCTGTAATGAATGGATTTAGATGAGTATAAATTTTAATACTTTTATTATAATTTTAGTATTTTGTTTATATTACTTACCCAAAGCAGATGCAACAACAGCAAAGGCTCTGGCAGTTGTGTTACGAACGTATTCATCGATGTTGTCAATATCAGGCCTCATTGTAGAGATCATAGTAGCCAGACCTGCAGCTTTAGCCAGGTTTGAGATAATCTCTCGTCCTTCAACGCGTGCGTAGTAATCTTCGTCAATTAACAGAGGTTCAATTACAACAAGAATCTGTAAAGAACAAATAAATAAGAATATTTTCACATTTCACGGTGTAAATTCCACCAACTAATATTTTCAAAGAAAGGTAAATGGTAATTATGAATAATATTTAAGCATTTTATTTCAATTGTTTGGTCCCACAGGACAATTCTCAATTCTTATTTTTTTCACAATGTCTGTTTACACAGATCTTATTAACTAAAATTCAAAATTCATACCTTGTGTACGTAGGGACGGACCAAATCATCCAATTTGTAGAGAATTCTATCAATAACTTTGACAAGCAAATGTCTCTCTTGGTCTTCTAAAGTTGGACTCATAAGGAGTGGTAGGATCTGGTTAAAAAGGGGTCCCGCGCCGAATTCACGAGCTTTGTCTGTTATTTGACGAAGTGCAGCTTTGCACATGGGTGGAGTTCCATTCTGAAAACAAGAAAAAACATTTTTGAACTGTGATTCCAAAATTCTGGCAAAGATGACCGGCAATCTGTTATTATTTGTCGTTTCAGAGTATCATTATTCTTATTCCACAATGCAATAGAAAAATAAACCTTACTTTGATTTTTAATAGAAGTTTCATGATCTTCCTCTCTTTGAGTTCTTCTGGGGAGAGAGTGTCCTCGTCGACGTCAATGAGCAGTTTATCAAAGTACTGTGCGTCTTCTGGTTTCATGAAGGGTAGTTGCTGGCTACCCTTGGGCTGCGGGTCGAGCAGGCGCGCTGCGGCGGCGGCCGAACCTCCCAGTTCCTCCGTCTGCATGAAAAAGCCGATAGGGGTACCACCCAGTGGAGTAGGAGTTGCGGTCAGCTTTCGGGCTGGGGTCCGAATCGGAACATAACCTGGGTAACAATGCATCAAGTTATCAAATTGCTACAGTCGTATGCCGCAATGAATACTATTATTTTATAAACATGCAGTTTAACGTAGTACACAATCAGCAACTGACAAAATATTTAAGCTCAATCTGGCAGTATATCCAACGGCATGAGATTGTAAAGGCATATTGTCATCATTCATCTGAAAGAAAAATTGGGTATTAAAACGTAGGTATAATATTCTATCATTTCAAATTTGATAACACATGTATTGGACAGCACTTAGTTACGTCGATAGATTTCCACATGTCGTAGGCTTTGTATAATACATGTGTCCTGAAACTAAAGTTGTTATTAATAACTATGTGTAAACCCTTAACATTGTAAGTCTTCAACATAGCAACTTAATTAGCATAGTCCCACATTAACGTGTACATACCGGCAGGGGGCGGTAAAACCTTGTACCCAGGTGGGAACATGGCATCTAACTCTTCATCAGTGTAAGGGCGGTTTCGCTCGTCGATTTCTTTCTCCCAGCGGTAGGCTTGCAGCTGCTCTGGGGTCATCGCGGCCACATGTCCAGGTGTAGGAGTTGCCATTGCCATAGCCTTCATTCCCACTGGTGTTGACTGTAAAACAAAAATGTTAGTAATGATGATAGTTGCAAATCTCGTGTTTTATTTGTTTAATTGCTTTTATAAGATAGGTTATTTAATGAGGCAAAAGAATTGTAAAAAAAGAAATACTCACTCCTCCAGGTGTGAACATGGGCGTATGAGGCGTATGAGTGGGAGTCGCGTGCGATGGCGTGGCGTGGGAGGGCGTGGTGTGAGTGGGCGTGGCATGGGACGGAGTGGGCGTGGCTGCGGCCGGAGTGGCGCCGGGCGTCTCGTCCCAGCGCGAGCGCCGCTTGGTGCCGGGCGTCGGTGTCTCTTGGATAGTATCCACACCAGTGCCACGGTCAGTCCGGGGTGTTTCAGCCCAACCACTGTTATGTCCAGGAGTTTCTACACACAAAATTTCATAATTATGTAATCAATTTCGAATGACAAGTTTCTGAGCTTTTGTAAACATGCACTTATTTTCAACTATAAATAGATTTCTGTACTGTCTTTTTTTTTGGTGGGGTGGGAAATCATCAAATGACCTCTCCCGCTCTGGGCGGAGCGGAAGGGCGTGTCAGACTTTTACTGACTAAAACCCACCCCTGTTCCTTCACCTGCCTATGCGTCCCAGGGACCCCGGTTACTCTTTGGTACGCTCCACGGCCCTGGGGCAGGCATCGGTCCTTAAGGACCCCACGCTATGCTGACTGCATCTCTTTGAGGCGCACGCGGAACACGACGCGCCGTCCCGAAGCACCCGTGCCCGGTGAGGACCTGCGTCAGGCGGAAGGTGAGGACGCCGTGGCGCCTCTCCAGCCACTCTCCAAAGAGGGGACTTACCGCCGCAATAGTGGCGTGTCCAGCGTTGGGTTAGGCGGTGCATGGTGAGGCCTATGTATGTGTAAGTGATGAATACGATTTGACCACAGAGCACATGGGACTATGAAAAACAGAAGAAGCAAGATTTAATCTGGACGTCGTGAATAATCAAGATACTTCGTTTAAACATGCAACCTTCTGACCAACGTCAAGACGGTATCTATAATATTGTTGACAAAACAATAGAATTGATAATTGACCTTACAAAATATAGCAATCATTCGACATTTCTATGCGGAAGACTTGCTTCTCATGGTAAAAGCCAACCGGAACTGATTGATTCAATCAATTATGTAAAAATGCTGTCCCAGATTTTACTTGGTTTTCCTCTAGGGAGATGGGTTCGAATGGTTGAGAAATACTTAAGAGATGACTTGGGTCCGATCTATCAGTATACTTTATAGGCTTTATATAAATATCCGACATCGCAAGACGGTAATTAAAAACGAAAAATGTTTGCAAAGTAGTAGTTTTCTCTAGGGTACAGAGAAAACCGAAGTGGGTTTTCTCTAGGGTACTATTTTGCATCCCAATAAGCCAAACCGGCCTCAAACAGCTCATCATTTGACCAAATAAAGCTAACCAGTACTAAAACTGGTCAGCTATTTAGAGTACGAAACAGAATGTCACTTAGTGAACTTATGTCAAGGTTGCCACCGTCAAAATTCTCAAGAAATTCCTGCCATTGTATCAGTGACCGTGACCCCGGATTGGGTTAGTTTAGCGAAAAGACTAGTTTACAGCTACCGGTCATGATTTCAGCCTTAATTCCTGCCTACGTGCTATTAAGGACAATCCTGTATGATGTGCCTAGTAACAAGATTACGAGTATCTAAGAGCTGCCCACATGAGGTTTTTGACATGGACGAGATTGGTAAATTGACTTGATTTGTTGCTAAGGTAATTTGGGAACTTTTTGCTTGTGGCAGCCCTGTGAGTAATGTCGCAAGTGTTAGTCGTCGATGGAAATTGAAATACGAGTACACACAAGTTTCTTGATTTGGTGCTCTGTCATGCTGTATGTTCCTGTTTGTAAAATGAATCTCATGTATTATTTTAGGTAATTTATCATGATCATCAAGTTTTTCTAACTGAACAGACAGCTGTGCTGCTTGGGAGTTCGTTGCACCACTTCTCCTTCCCAGCTGAAGCACCAGGAAGTGGTGAAGGACGCGCGTTTTGGGGGTCTGACTTATGTAGGTAATTTTGACGTACGAAAATTGGTGATTCTCAGTTTAAATTTAAATAAATGACTTTTGATAATCTTACATTTACCGATGAAATATCCACCGTTTTTGACGGATTTTAAGAATTTTATGAACTTAGCTATGTCGAAGTGGTTCGAGCTCCAGCTAAAGATTTTAAGACATAGTTTTTTTAACGGATTTTATGCACTTAGCTATGTCGTTGTGTTTCGACCTCTAGCTAAAGATTTTAAGACATAGTTTTTTTAACGGATTTTATGAACTTAGCTATGTCGTTGTGTTTCGACCTCCAGCTAAAGATTTTAAGACATAGTTTTTTTAACGGATTTTATGCACTTAGCTATATCGTAGTGGTTCGAGCTCCAGCTAAAGATTTTAAGACATAGTTTTTTTACCGGATTTTATGCACTTAGCTATGTCGTTGTGTTTCGACCTCCAGCTAAAGATTTTAAGACATAGTTTTTTTTTCAAGTTTCAATAACGTTCTCAATGAAGCTTTTAAAAATATTTACAACTTTACTAATAAATTAAGCTCTATTGAAAAGTACTTAGTTAAGTTAAAGGAACCTCTACAAACGACATTATGTAATTCTTGTAGGACGTGACTGGGCATAATAATGAAAGTCTGCTGTATTACGAGAAAGTCCGGGATTGAACAATGTATTTCTGACAATAACGTGCATACCTCCACGGATAAAGTTAAGACGTGATTAGGAATAATAACAATATTAACTCATAAGTTACGACAACTTTTGTGCTTTAGTGAGTTTTGTAGTTCGTGCGTTTTAATGTCGTGTCGTCATTTCGGCTTAAGCTCAGTGAACTAGAATTTATAAGTGCCTTGAATGTTGACGTGATTTGTATATCCACCTTAGCATCTCTTAGAATGAGGTGTGGCTGGAGAGGCGCCACGGCGCCCTCACCTTCCGCCTGACGCAAGTCCTCACCGGGCACGGTTGCTTCGGGAGGTTCCTGTTCCGGATAAGGCGGGAGGAAACACCAGGGTGTCATCACTGCGTGGATCGCCCTGAGGACACGGTGGAGCATACGGTGGAGGTCTGCCCCG
>VKGM01007113.1:0-20203 GCA_007844875.1 Busseola fusca | reverse complement strand
GTGTAAGTGTAACGCAGTTCAGGCTTTTACAGTAAATAAACCCTTTTTGTTACACTTACACAGGGTTGTGTAAGTGTAACGAAAAGGGTTTATTTACTGTAAAAGCCCGAACTGCGGTTAATCTTAGGATTTACTGGTAAATTCTAAGATTTACCAAGTCTCACTGGTAAAAGTCCGAATTGTTCTTATATTATATTTAATTTCGGACTTTTACCGGCATTGTGTCGGTAAATCCTAGGTTTAACCACAGACACCGGTAACTGTCCGAAATCAAAAATAGAATGCCACGTCGGCTCATAAATATCCAACACTGAATATTTGTTGGCGAGGAGAGATTATCAAAAGACTGTTTTGTTTTTGATTTATGTTATTTTACTGCATATTATTTTTATAAAGCATGTTAGACATATTTTAAGACGTAACTAATAACAATAATAATGATTGTAATGTGACAATGACGAGGAACAGAGCTCCCACCTCATTCTTGCCTTTATTGGCCGTCTTTTTTTTGGATGGGAAATCATCAATTGACCTCTCCTCTCCCGCTCTCGGGGGAGCGGGAAGGCGTGTCAGACTTTTACTGACTAAAACCCACCCATGTTCCTTCAGCTGCCTATGCACCAAGGGCCCCGGTAACTCTTTCAAACAACCCGCGGCCCTGGCAGGCATCGGTCCTTATGGACCCCGACACGCTGTGCTGACATCTCTTTGAGGCACGCGTGGAAGACGACGCGCCGTCGACCCGGGCCTGGTCCTTACCGGGCGGCGAGCTACCCATTGCTCGCCGCCCGCAAGCCCGCGCCTACGGTATCCGAGAGTTCGCTGCTATCTCCCGACGACCAGGGCGTCTCCTGCGGCGGCTAGGGGCGTGAGGGCGCTACGACTGCCTCTCCCTCACGCGCTCCGCCTCCTCCTTTGCGAGCATAACTGCTTCGCACGTGACGGCCTGCCATGTACTCTCGCTCCGGACCATGACCTGGCTGGACACGGCGGTGCTCCACCCAAGCCGGGCAGACTCCACCGTATGCTCCACCGTGTCCTCTGGGCGATCCACACAGTGGTGACACCCTGGCGTTTCCTCCCGCCTTATCCGGAACAGGAACCTCCTGAAACATCCGTGTCCGGTGAGCCACGCTTCAATGAGAGGACTTATCACCGCTATTGTGGCGTCCCCAGCACTGGGTGGCGACAATCGCACTCTCCATGTCGCCATGAGATCCCGCCGGAGTTCTGTTTGCTGTACCGCGATTTCACGCGGCAGCGGAGTTATGCCCAGGCGTTTTGCCTCCTCTTTCCACTCCCACGTGTAGGCGAGGACCTTGGCCTCCAGATCCCATGGCGGTAGGATTACCGCAAGTAATATGGATTATAGCAAGGAGGCTTACCGCCTCAGCGGAGACCGTGCGGTATCCTCGGACCATCTGGGATGCGATCAGCTAGCGGGTTGGTCGTCGCCTCACAGACCGCGCCCATACCGTTGTCCCATAAAGGGCCATGGACAACACGACCCCCACGTAGAGCCTCCGGCAGGAGCCGTTTGGACCCCCTAGATTGGGAAGGAGCCGCCTTAAGACAGCCCTGGCCCGGTACAGTCTGGGAGCCAAACGTCGGAATTTATTGGCCGGCTTGAGTGGCGATTCGCAAGAACAAACGTACTCGGGGGAAGCAAATATTCCAATAAGATGCTGGTAGGGATATTGACCGTACTTCCAGTATTGTCCTGATAGCCGTGGAATACCTCTGCACTCCTCAAGCACCTCAATACATGTTGCCCCCTTGTCGTTATGACACTATGTTTTAGCGACCGTTTTCGGGGGCCCATCATTGAGTGTGCTAGTCATCCTCTGCCAATTCACCTGTGTATATTTATGTATAACATTGGTCAGGCAAGGGGCATAGTTCAAGGTAACCAATCCATCATAACCACCCAAATCAATAGCCCAATATGTTTTATTTTCATGTTCTGCCATAGTACACCAACCGGACGGTTGGTGCCTCCTCATCATTTAGAAATTTTTAAGGGGCCTCTGTGAGTTGGCTTCGGCCCCTCATATGCCTACCACCGGGATCCCAGGGTCCCGAGAAATGTAAAAACATAAAAAAACATTGTAATGATGAGTAAATAGGTTCTGATTATTAACTGCATTGTTTTAGGTACTCTAAAAAGTAACCTTTACCGGTATCCGTGGTAAAACCTAAGATTTACCGACTATAGAACAATTCGGACTTTTACCGATAAGACTTGCCAAATCTTAGGATTCATCGGTAAATCCTAAGATTTACCGCAGTTCCGGCTTTTACAGTAACATATACATAAAAACATAATCAGCCTGTAATGATCCCACTGCTGGGGCACAGGCCTCCTCTCGGTGAGAGGGAGTGGGCCATAATCTACCACGTGGGCCCAGTGCGCGTTGATGGATGTCACATGTCTTCGAGATTTTGGTTTGAAGATATGCCATAACACACGACATGCCTGAGTTATATACATATATATAATATGAAGATGACAAAGACAACACAACCTATTTGTATTGTGAAATGATCTAATTTTTTTTTAATCTTGGGTCCACTTGCGCAAAACATAACAAATCTTTATATGCATTTAGCGCTAAACATATTTAAAACATCATTCTGTCTTTGTCATCTTCAAATTATTCACACTTAATTTTGGTTTATTAAAAAAAATTGGAACTTTAATTTTTAAAATGTCATATAGGAGATCATGTTTTTTGTTCCATGCCTGCGAATATCCAGTAGGTTCGCAGGCATGGAACAAAAAATATTATCACGGTACGGGAAGATTACGTTTATGTGTTATTTTCTCTTTTACTCTTACACACGCTGTCTACATTTCTATCGCAGGTATGCTGGAAGAGCTTCTCATCTAGTTTTACAATATGACTGACGTTTAAAAGTATTTATAATATTTATATATAATCCTACTCACAAAATAAAATCATTTATAGGAACAAACGTCACCTTTGTATGTACCTATATTTCTGTTTTTTATCTTTGTGTGTGTAAATGGTTAATGATAAATGATGATAAGACAATAATGATAAATAAGACTCTCGGCTTCGTTAAGCGTCTTTTTACATGACGTTATACATATTGCTATGGCAGACCACATCTGTTACCTCTGTACGTGTGGCCTCAACAATTATAACTCTTCATTATGAACACATCAAACCTGATTGCTAAATCAGATTATACTCGTGCGCGCAATCATTGATTTGAAAAGCCCTTAAAAAACACCTTTATGTACGAGAGCCCGTTATTATATCCAATAAACAATAATAAATTTTCAATCCCAGTGTCCGGTGTGTGTATGTCCCGTGGCTCGCATAAATTAGGTGACTCTGTCGCTTGGCCGCCGCCACTCCTATCAATTATGTAGGTTCCAAACCCAATTCGGAACCACAAAGCGTTGTTTGTGACATCAAAGTTTATGCATGCACATTTCTCATACGTTTTATAGTAAAAACTAAAGACGTAGCTTGCTATATTTCAGTGTCAAGTGTGTCATGAGAAGGGTGAGTGAACAATCGCCGTCAGCTGTGTGATGGCAAAGCTAGCAATTTGTCAGCGCTTCCGTGCGACCGTCGACCGCGCGGCACGCCGATGCCAACCATTCACATGACATATTTTATAAGACTTTTCATTTTTCCACCGCTCTATATTAGATGTTTGACATTGATAAAGATCTTTTTCAACATACTAGCTCGTGATCTTGTTGCATCACTTTTAGGTTAACAATAATTGCATTGTATTTTTATACACTTTGTATTTCCCGGAATAGTGGACAGTTGACTATTTTTAATTTAAATGATGTTAGCGAAGAGTCCTCCTCGCGTTTTTATGTACTTGCCTCTTTTCCTGTCGTGATGTTTCGCTTGCAATATTTCATTAGAATAATTGCAGTAGTTGCAGTAGGTAGAGCAATTTAATCCTTTGAACACTAGTTTGCACCACATATGTCGCATTTCCCGACGCCAACCGCCAAGTACGGTGAGTCAGAGGTATAATGCACAAACTTCGAGGCGTCATCGTATAGGTACTCCGTAAAGAAATTTATATTGATTGTGAACTATGCTAAGGAAGGCATTCTCGATCTACGTAAAACCATTAGTAACTCATTACAATTTTGCGTCTTTACATAAAGTTATATAATTAATGTATACAAAAAACAGTAATTTTATAAAATTGAATAAGTAAGTAAGAGTTGGATTTCTCGCGCTTTCTTCTCCATAGAAAACTAATTTTAGGAATGGGGCGACTAGAATCAATTCTGTTTTATTGTAAATTTGACATTCAAAAGTGCCTTTTATGTGCCTATTTGAAATAAATGCTTTGACTTTGAATGTAACTGTTATCTAGGTAAGGAATGGTATAAATTAGAATGATTGCCGAGAATTTTACATAATTTTACTCCAAACATTCTAAAAATGTTTATTGCGATGAAATAAGAGGTTAACGTATTCATAATAGGGTTTGGTGATATAAGCTCTCATAATGTCCATGTACCTACCGTCGTGTTCATATTTGGATCAATACCTACTATTTGCAGAAGGCGACCGCATCATGTAGGCCGCCACAAAAGTGACTAACAACTTGCCCATTACTGCTATTAGCCACTAACCGATTGTGTGAACGGCATACAAGTGCAGTTTCGATAGAGATTGTTAAATCTTTTTTACAAAAAAGACAAATGACTTCCATAAAAGGTTTTACCTACCCCACCCAAATTATTATGCTAGTACTTGCTATGTAAATAACAGTGACAGGCGTAGAATCTTATAAAATCATCCACATAGACAAAGTGGATTATATTAGATGTAGATGTGTACCTATGATTGAATATCACTCAAAAACTACTCAAACAAATAAAGAATATCTAGGTATTACGGGCCTACTGCGCGGGAGTTTTCAACCAAATGAAAAAATACACTTATATCGTCCTAGTAAACACGGTGAAATCGCTGTACATACATTAACAAAAAGTATCGCACAGGTCTCCAGCATTCAAAAATTTAAACTGAGCAAATTGACAGTTTTGAAATAATTACTAATTTAACTTTTTAACCGAATTGGATAATGTTTTACAAGAAAGTGTAAACATGAATGATGCCATAGCCAATTTGTACATGCTCAATCAACTTGATACGTAAACACTCCCAGTGTTTTTACCACCTCGGCTTTGATAAACGGTGGTTTTATGACCCGTAACTACTAACTACTGTTCTTGTGAAAACTACTGCCCCTCAGGTTTACTGTCGTCGTTTACGAACCACTAGTAACTGATGGGGTTTCATTCATAGTCGAAACGAGGTTTCCACCGCAGTTGCTTTGTCTTGAGAGTAGCTTAATATTTGTTCAAGACAAACGAGCCTTTGCCTCCCGTGCAACGTGTTGGCTTGACACAATGGCGAGAGATAGAGACTTGTAGGTCAAGATAGACCGACCGTTTATTCAATCCGTGTCTTGCTCTATAAATCTTACATGATTTTGAAACTACTGTCTTTTTTGTACGCAAAATACGCGCATTGTCGTGGAGTTTCGGACACCAGCCCGTTTTACCTATTACCTACTACTGTCTTTTGATATTTACCTAAAATCTCAACATTTTACTGTGATATGAAGAGTACAAATTACAGGGAACACGTCTTCATATGATCAGGTATATGTTACGAAGTTCTTATAAATATTAAAGCAATATTTAGAGCTGCCCGGAAAACAGTCCATAAAGCTGGCAAAGGTAGAATTTATGAACTTTCATCCAGCTCATAGGTACTCACAGAGCGAAATATTAATATAATAAATATGAATTTTATTTAAAACTTTTTGTCAAAAACAGACCTGCATGAGGCACCCGTCAAGCGCGTCGGCACGGGAGAACAGAGACACGGTATTCTGTCAAATGAGAAGAGCCATGGACCTGATCCACTACGTCGTGAGGGATGGCCTGCCAGGACACGAGGAGCCAAGCACTCATGAGGTTTGATGTCTCATTCCAATATGTTCAAATATACTAATATTTCTTCTTGATCCTGCTGACATTTATTAAAGGAGCTCTGAAATGCTAATGAGGTCGTAAGGTGAAAATAGTTTTTTTCTAGAATTTCTTATTATATTCCCCAAGCCGATTTCGGCACACGGTAACTATTACTGTTTTAAACGGCTTAGGGTTACAAATACGACCGTGTGCTCTTACTTGGCTCATTTAGCTAGACATATACACAACATCGTAAACTAATACATTCTTTTATACCGCATACATCGAAGGATTGACACAATTTGCCTGCGACGGTCTTTCCGTCTGACTACAATTTGAGTGTTTTCAAGGCTAGAGTGATTAGGCTCATAATAAACTAGTGCGCTTTACCATCAACGATTGCATCACTGCTTACCATCAGGCGGGATCGCAGTCAAGCACTAGCTTATAACATTTAATTTAGTGTTTTATAAACAAATAAGAACTAAAAAGTTACGGTTAAAAATTAGACAATGAGAATTCTGTTTACCTAAAAGGTTTTATAGCCCGTACGAATTGATACGATATCCGTGCGGTGGCGAAAAGTTTGACTATTTTTATTCGACCTATCCTTTAGAAATCCTACAGCGACTCAATGAAACCTCGCAGAAGCTTTCATGAAAATGTAGGTAGAGACATAAATATTGCGTGGCACAGTTAGGCGTTGGGGTAACAATAGATGCAGTAAATTATGTCCACAATCCGTGACTTCAAACACCGTATAGTCTGCGTCGTGTATTCCCGCGGGTATGGTCTCGATTTACGTATGTATGCTCGTGGTAGAATTAATTTTGTTTACGACTACATTACAAATATATTGCTTAATTACAATACCCATAGGCGATGTATTATCATTCAGTGTTAAAAGAACACTGTGAGGACGTTTATATAAATGAAGTTCATAGAAGTCGTTGAATTGAAGAACGCGAGCCGTTTTATTACAAAATGAATACTTTAGACCTAGCTAGCCTAAACCTTCAAGCCAGTTACTGTGTTTTGAACTTTATTCTGACAAATTTAAAGTTCTTAAAGCAAAATTGATGACTAGACTCGGGTTTAAGGTCTAAAAATGGCTGTGGGTGTTTGTAATAAGGCCGAGGATATTTAGGATTATTCCTAATTTGAAACGTTAGTTTTTAAGAATTTCATTACTTACAAATTCCAGAATAAGGCCTACAATATCGTTTATTAGGTACTAAATGTTTAATAGACATGGCACCTCAATCCATTTAACTTTTGCAAAATAATGGGATGAGCCTCTCCCCCCTCTATGTAAAATCTATAGTAGAGTTTAAGGACACCCTCAAAAGTTGGCTTACATGATAACAGGCACTATGTAAGTATATAATATACTATGCGATATTCAATGTTGTTTCATAAAAAGTGCCGTATAAAGTGTCTTAAGTCTTCTGAGGAAAGCAATTTGGTTTATGTTCTTGAGTTTAGATTAAAAATCCCACAAAGGGATAGATGACTGGGCCCAATTTCCTCTTCGCACCAGGGGTCTTAAACCATCGGAATAATTGCGTAACACACCTCAAATAGCAATCGATCGCAATGACTTTCACTTTGACAGAACAGCTACGTTCATTGCGCTACTAACGCTGTTGAGCAATGAATTTTTCAAACCTATGTAGCAATGGATGTCAAAATGAAAGGCAATTACCGCGCAGGTGGCCGAGGGCTCTGGTGCAAAGCGAAAATTGAAAGAATCATCCTATACCAGTGGCGTAACTAGGTTGTTATATAAACGCCACTGAGAAAGAGATATCTAATTGTTTTAGCTTCCATTGTAAAATGGAAAAGAGGGTTTAAAATAATACCTACCTTGAAGCTGACTTTCAATGAAGTTCAACTTCACTGAAAAACTTTTACTTTGTAAGAAATCTATTCTAGAACTACAATGCTCGTTTTCATTAACTCTAGGCTCCACGTACCTAAATGTATCCATTGATTTTATATTTTAATAAGTAATATTTATTCCTATTACTTAGATTATTTTGTATTATAGTCGTTTTCGTCTCTGTCTATATGACCGCGGTGTTTTTATTATCTACGCAACGGATTTTGAGATCTTCTACATAATTTATTCTGGAAGGTTGTGTGAAGTGTATATTAATTTAAAATGCGAACGTAGTAAGTCTCTTTGTCTGTCCTGTCTGTTACCTTTTCTCGACTTTAAGGCTGAACAGATTTCGATGGAACTTAAAAGACGGGTTGACCATGACCTGCCGATCGATTCTGTAAAAATCTCATCGTGAAAAGTTGGGTGAAGTGAGCTTAGAGTGACCTTTCAATACTCTAGAATTAGTTGGAATGACAGCTCACGTTCACTTCACCTAAGGTTTCACGGTGAGATGGTTAGGTACAGAATCGCACTGCTGGTTTAGGAAAAAATTACTGAGGTTAACGTATACGTGTCCTACACTTAGAATACGTTTACCTCAGTAATTCTTTTCCGTAAAATATTTTATAATAGAAGCGCTCTGTTGGATTTTCAAAAATCAAATAGCGCGGTTTTATTAAGGTAAGTAGGCATTCATTTGGGTATGGCCTAGTGTACGTGAAAACGAGAATCATATTCCCAACAGTACGTAGCTTCGAGAATGTAAATTTTGACGAGCAAAACGTGCTCTGTTTGAAACGTCACACGAAGAAGTGACCGATTTTCATAGATTGCCGAGTTTTTGCGACCACAAAAAGCGAACAAAAAATATCAGTTAAAATTCAGAATATCTGAATTTCATGCCAGTATGCCAGTAACGATTAAAAATCGGGACAAAATTCCAGTTGCATTTTTATTTATGTTATAGCGTTTAAAGCGAAGAAAGCCAAGAAACCATTAGGTAAGGCGCCACAAGTGCAAACATTTGCTGACTTGAACATGTCCTCGTTTAAACAAGTTTAGCGGAGAGACACGCAGCACTAAGCACGTTCCGGAGGGTAGTCGACACACGTTATAGGAAATTGTTGTTATGTTCACATATTATCTATAGGTAAATGGAGCATAATACATATTACTGAAATATGTTCCTATATGGCTAATGTAACTTGAATATATTATGAGCACTTTGGCATGCTATATAATTCGATGTGTACCTAACATTGGTAGATATAATAGGTAGGTAGATATGTACCTATGTAATAATTTGGATTTATGAAAGTAGGTAGTTACGGATATTCGTTCATTTTCAAAGATTTGAATTCCCCCATGCCAAGATGTATGAGTACAGTAAAGTGTTAATGATTTTTTTTATGAAAGAACATAACAAAATCATAATAAAGTTAAATTATAATAACAATTACGATTACATTGCAGTGTTAAATGGCTCTCTGATACAGTGTTCCCTTGGGGTAATAGTCTTCTCTACAGGGTGCCTTGTAATTCAGCGTATTCGACGTCACTAGTTAGATACCTTTGCGACAATTACGCTCCGCACATAGCCGCGCATAGCAAAAATTAAGATTTGTGGGTGGTCCAGCTGTAGTGGCATAACAGACAAACATTAACAGAACTTAGTTTGATTTTCACACATTTATTTAACATTTTACAAATTATAAGATATTTTATCCTAATTTAAATGGGTATTGAAGTTTGTAGGATAAAATACAAATCCACGCGAATGTAGTCGCGGACGAAGTGCTAGTGGGTATTATATGAGATACTAGAGCGGCTTCCGCAGTCTGCGACAGTCCCGACGTCGGAACAGATATCTATGTATGTACAAACTAACGGGAACAGTGTCAACTAACTTTAACTGTTCTGTTTACCTGATTATAGATCAGCGGGGCAGGTAATTGCGTAGGTAACACACATAAAATGGCAAACGATACCAATGCCTTTCGTTTATTCATTTCGTAATTATTAACCAAGTCATTGCAAGTCTGTGCGGCTTGCAATGACTTAATAACTCGAAGACGTGTTTATTTTGGCAGGCTACTTTATATAAAATAACTTAAATAGTTTACCACTATGTTTAGTTGTAGGACTTCATAAATAATAATGTGATCATGGGTTCAATTCCCAGTTTTTGTAAACCTCCCATTTCATAACTCTGCAGGGTCTTGTCTTGATTTAAAATACTTTAGTAAGTATACATGTAAAAAATTTACCAAATAGGTAAGTGGTTATTCTTGTTACTGAAACTTTCAGCCTAACGCAACCACAGCTAAGCAAAGTATGGGAGACTCAACACTTGTTTATTTATAGAAATCGAGAGGTATTCTACTTCATCCACTGACTGCTATGACTCTCGGTTACTCTGTAACTTCTAATGCGTTTTCTTCGAACATAAACACTCTTTTATTTCTTTTCTTGTAGATGAAACCTTTCTCGGATAGTCATGAACAGGTATCAGTTTATTAAAAGCAGGTAGTCATTCATTTTTATTTAAGAAATAATCGTTATTGTACATAATAAGCACTAGATTGTTCTCTTGTATGCTTTATTCTTAATAAGTAATGTTTTGTGAATAATTTGTATGTTTAGTTTCCTGCAATTTGCTTCCTCATACTTTACCTATATGTATTGTGAAATGATCTTATTTTTTTCACTCTTTGGCCCAATCTTTAAATGCATTTAGCGCTAAACATGTATAAAACATCATTCTGTCTTTGTCATCTTCAAATTAATGTTTGACAGAAACAGAGTGATGTTTTGAATGCGTTTACCGGTACACGTATTTAGTGATGCAAGTGGGCCTTAATATTTATTTTTATTACAAAGACAGTGGCCCCGATTCTCTTATTGACAACTAAATTAAATTTAAGTTCAGTTCATCTTTTTCTTTCTATTTCATTAAGAAAAGGGCAGAAAATAAATATTAGTTAAGTCCTGTCAAATTAGTTGGTAAATTGACGTAAGAATTGTTAGTAGCCATGTTTTTAATCGCGTCTAAACTGTCTATGGAGTATCTTAATTTGACAGAACTAAAGTAATATTTATATCTTATGTCCTTTTCTTAATGAAATATAAAGAAAAAGATGCAATGTACTTTAATTTAGTTTAGTTTGTGAACAAGGTCTTCGGGGGTCATTATTTAATTTAGTATAAGTGGAATAATGTCTTCGATCGCTATCAATATCTACCTACTCTATTGTTCTCGTTTATATTTCAGGACTTATTTATATTTGGACTTGAGGAAGCATTCAGTTCTTAAACTTGTAATAAGCAAAGAGCACCTGTATTTTATAAACGTAGCCATAGACTCTAATGATTTTAAACGTTTTTTTAACTCACAAAATTCTGCTAACGACCACGCTCCATACAGCTTAGCTAAATAAGGCCTGGCTAAGCTTCCCGCTACGTAACTAACTTAATAGGTACGTACGTAGGTAAACTAACTTTCAGCGATTAGTTCAATTTCTTAACTAAGTACTGGGGCCCTACCACCACCTTTAACAAAACAACTTGTTTCAAGAAAATTTTGTGTCAAGTTTATATTAATATTAATCGTATTCGTACCATGAACTTAAGGCTGTGTCCTGTTCATATGTTAGTTTTTGTTCAGACAGAGGGTGCTTTCCGGTTACGAACTACAAACTAAGGTTAAAATAATACTGCTTTATGAGGTGGTGGTAAGTTCCCTGAGTTCGACAGTGGTGAGTAAAAATTATGTTAAGCCTGCATACATAATTATGAAGTAGGTATGTGACGTAGACCTTAAAAGTGATAGTCATTTACGCTTATTAGACAAAAAAGCACTATTTTCTTTCATTAAATATATTCTCAAAAAAACATCTTTTCCACTTTAATCGAAAAAACACCTATTTTCTGTACCTTAGGTACCTATTTAGTTGTCCCGTGATTAGATAAGCGTAAGGTAGGAATCTGCTACTTTGAAATAGTTTGAAAATTTAGACATTTTGTGTTTTATACTAAAATTTTGTAAATGTATAGGCTGCGCAATGGGAGGCAGGCACGGCGCTGGGCGCGCTGCGCGGTCTCACGGGGCAGGTGAGAACGGCGCGTGCTCGTGGCGGTGCCGATCTGCCGCGCCGGCGCTCGCTCGCATCCACGCTGCGCGCGCTCGTAGAGCGCACGCACGACTTCACCGACTCCGCCTACACCTCGCACGAACATCGACAACGGATACTAGCCCTCGCCGAACGAATAGCTTACGAATTAGAAAGATTAGTTGCCGTCGCTGTATCGCTGGTAAGCTACCACTGTCACTTGTAATGATCATATCGTGTAAAGATTTTATTAAGAGTGCGTAATTCAGGAAGAGCAAGGTGTCAACGGTACTGCGACGGCGCTGGAGAGCGCGTGTACGGGTGCCACCAGTGCCGCGTCGGAGCTTGAGCGCGCGCTAGTGGCTGCAGCCCGCGATCAAGCACGAGATCTCGCCCCCCTCGCTGACGAAGCGAAGAGACTCGCGTCCGACCTAGCATATATAGGTAAACAAGCAGGTATAGAGTATTGTCCTAACTAATTACTAACCATTTGCATGTCCTCATAACAGCTTCTTCACCAAACACTTCATGGCTTCGTTTTAAATGCTGTTTAAATATGGATTTTTGTAACGTAAATCTATGAGAGCAACATAGTATTTTTCCCTGCAGCTAGTTCCTGTGGTGAGAGAGAATCAGAGAGACTGCACAATATAGCCAGCCGGCTTCATGAACAATTAGACCACATTATAGAGGTAACTTCAAAAATCCTAACTTAAAATGGGCATGAATCCGTAGAATCGACATACGTGTAAGTATATTATTTTAATCAACAGGTTTGCAAATTACTCAGACATATAGCTTTGTCGGAGACTCTGCAAGTGAGTGCAAAGTTTGCAGAAATAAACCTTAGGATATACGGTCCGCAAGTTGTGACGGCTGCGCGGACGCTGGCGGCGCACCCGGGCAGCACGGCCGCGCGGGAGAACCTCGATGTGTTCGTAGACATGTGGGCATGGCTGCTGGCCGACGCCGCGCGGCTGGCTCGCGAGCTACTCGACCTCACGGACGACAGACCCGACAAGCAGCAGTACAGCAGCTTGCCGAGGCCAGGAGTAAGTAGTGCATATACACTGAACACGCGCATTTTTACGTTTGATTTCAGCACACACTGATATTTTATGCAGTGACTGCAATAATTGAGACCGGCACTCATTTGTCTGCACCCCCAATAAGGTATCATGTAAAGTTACCTTGTTAGTTAATTCTGATCCTGGTGGTCGCGACAAGGAAGCCGCTGCCGGGTCGCGGTGCACCTTTCTGTAGATATTTATAAATAATCTGTATCTAGGCAATATAAACTAGGCTTCGGTTGAATCAATATTAAAAGTTTTATATGTAAGGTTTTTGATACAGAACAAATATGAGAAAAACATGACATTTACGCATTAAAAATTTGCGAAAAGCATTTTCTCAATATACGAATAACAGGTATAAATGGAGGAAATTTGCTTGTATTGCAAAATGCCTTTGGTATTGTTTAGTATGGCCAAGTAGCGCTTCGTAAACCTATTGAGACCTATTGAGGTAGCACGGACACAAGCACTAATAAAAAACATCATACTCCAACCCGAAACTAACATAATATCAAATGCCCAATCACTGTCCACGTAATATACTTAAGTTCTAATTAATTCATAGAAACACGGGACGACAAGCAAACCTCTGAAAGCAGTAAGGTTGGATTCTGACGAGCAAGCAAAAATCGCGAAGTCTGGTTTAGAAATGAAAATGATGTCGTCTGAAATGGATGCCGAGACTGAAAAATGGCAGGGCGCAGCTGCCGACGAAAACAACGATATTGTGAAGAGGTACGGATCACTATCATCACTCATACAAATATACATAATCATTTCATATAATTTCGGATTTATACATAACCTTCAAAATTACAGGGCAAAAAATATGTCTTCCATGGCCTTCGCTATGTACCAATTCACAAAAGGTGAAGGCCGTCTAAACACTACTCAAGACCTCTTCACACAAGCGGAATATTTCGCGGAGGAAGCCAATAGGCTATATAAAATAGTGCGACAGTTTTCTTATCAGGTAAACCAATAATAGCAAGCAAAACATCCATAGTTAAATGGTATATGTATGTATCTATCATATAAAATATATTTTAAGGTACCCGCGGGAGCAACAAAAAAAGAACTTCTAGAACATCTTGATAAGGTTCCAACGTATGTGCAACAGCTACAATTCACTGTGAAAGAGCCGACGGTCGGGCGCGCAGCCACCTTCAGTAAAGTAGACAACGTGATTCAGGAGACCAAACATCTTATGAACGTTATTAGTAAAGTCGTCACTACATGTTTCGATTGCGCGAACAAGGTGACCGCTCATTCCTCAAATCTATTTGACTACCTATACAATATTATATTTTTCAATTTCTTTTTCGAGCAACATCGCACATTTTGACAGTTTAGTAAATTTTCTAGGAAATGTAAAGATTTTAGTGCATTGGAACATAATGTTCCTTAGGTACCTTTGCCGTGGGAGGCCCGTGTGGGAGTGGTTAAAAGGCACCAGAGTGTTGCACCTGTTAAGTACTTTAAAGATTATATTTCATTCGTGATTGTTAGTTTCGGGAAGACGGTGAAACAGTGTGATTAAAATTAGGGGATTTATTCTTGGGTGCAATTTACGTATTAACTTAAACTTAAAATCTTTTGTGAAGAATCAGAAAATTTGCTTCAATATCAACAAGAATAAATCTCATTAGTTTAATAGAATATTAGCTTTATACATATAGTAATAGAGCAGTTTAATATGAAGAATCCCACTTTTATTTACTGTTTATTGTTGTATTTATTTTTATATATTTTTTTCCTTCCTCCATGCACCGGGTGGTTCCGTCCACACCAGGGTCTAATTCCGCTGGACAAAGCGATAAACAAATCTTCAGCACAGACGCGGGACGACTCGGTCTGTCTCTATGTTGCACCCTCATATATCACAACATCATCATATTCATGTATCTATGTGTTCCTGTGTATACGTATGTAGTTTACCTGAGCATGTTAATAATAATCATGCCCATACGAAAATATTTCTTCATGAATACATATTTATGCTAATGAGGACCTACCTCTTCATACAACTTTGAGCCGGCTAGAACCGGTGCTCCATGGGGAGCGCCAAATATACCCACGTCGGAGATTCCCTGTTGCCTATGTGTATATGAACTTATATTTTTTTCGTGTCCAGCCAGCCTGTCAGTTGTTATTGTCTCTTTATTTATGCTTTTTCCATGTCTCATTTTCCTTTTGTTTAAGTGTTATTTGTTACATTTATTTTCAGTATTCCCTATGTATGCCTGAGAGAGTTCCTATGCATTGGAAGCCAAATTTACAAAAAGCATCCACGTATAAGAGTGAAAATAGTGTACTGAATGGTTGAAGTAGGTATTTGTGGATTCAGAATTGTGGTTTTGTTTAACAATTCAGTTTGTACCCAATGCAAATCATTAACAAACTGAGCATTTACTAACCGTGGATTTAGTGTAGCATTGTTTGGTAACCCATAGCTATTATTAATGTTGTTGGTGTGTGATATTGCAATTGATAACTTATTATTATTAGATTAGCATCTGTGTGGTATTTTAATTAATCATTCACTTTTAAGTTCATAAACCGAATATGAATCTTTAAGTGAAATCAGTTTTTTTTCTCTTTTAAGTAATTTTGCTACAATCTATCTAATGTCAATTAAAACCATCACACTTGGTCTCTAACTTTCATTACTGGAAAAACTTTTCCCCCTTACATGATTCAAATTTGAATTAACCGTGGATTTAAAGAATTTGAACTAATGCATAAGACCGCAAATGATTCGCGAGCATGGTGTTTCTTGTCATTTTGAGAACATAATAATATTGTGTATTCCTTTAGAAATGTGTGAACTAAAAGTACTAACGATGAGACCGATCAAAAGCATATTTTACTCAGAAAACTGAAATTATACTAAAACTATCTGAAAATATGCGAGTAACAGTTCTGGTCATGAGGAAGGGGATTTTTCTAGCTGAAAAGCTCCCTTGTTCATGTCCCTCGTCGTTAGTGAACACTTACAATTCTGCTAACTAGTGTGTTCTGATGGCATACAGTACAACCTGGACTTCACGGGTCTGACGGCGGGCGGCGCGGCGGCTGGCGGGCGGCCGGCGCGGGACGAGGAGGGCGGCGGCGGCGTGGGCGGCGACGCCAAGCCGGGCGGTAGCAGCTCCGACACAGCCATGTGACAGTACGGCATGGGCCGGCGCGGCAAGGGCGACGCGCGCCGGACCAGGGTCAGCTTCCTCTTGTTTTAAAGACATAAACGTCTTCGAACAAAACGTCGCCTGAGGTCGGAAGAACCGACACCGCGCTGATACACATAAAACTGTCCTACAATGCCTTTAATATATTGGACGAGCTGGATGCATCAAGTAAAATTTTGATTAGTGATTATCATTTGATGTCATTGATAATGTTACTGACAGCTACTTATAAATAACAAGATAGGAACTAGAAAGGTGTCCGTACCCTGTACCTCTAGATTAAGAAGCAATGTCTGGAATTTAGACGCAGATACGACCAATATTAAGTACTAAATTTTCCGATTTTGTAAGCGTCCAGACGGATATGTAGATAGATTGCGAATTAAAGAAAGATTAATGAAACAAAATGAGGCGTATACACAACTAATGGCATTCTGTACAGCTTTATGTACTTCTAGTTCGGTGTCGGTACTAGGGACCACATGAAATTATGTGTAACTGTTAAACCATGCCTAAAACGACGCAGTTACATGTTATTCCATGTGGTACTTGAACACCGACAACCCTTGCTAACAAATGATTATAACTCGCATAAATAAGCAGTCGTTAATCAATCGTTTGTAGCAATTTAATTATAAATAAGATGGACAGTACGATATACAAAGTAAGTTTCTGCAGAGCACTTGCGACACACAAAGCGTCTTTTCAACTCAACTTTTATGCCCGTTATCACCAGTGACACTTATACGATTACCTAAATATAAGCGCACGCAATTTCAACGCTCGGTTCCGCGCCAAGAGTTGAATATTTAGCAGTGTAATAATATTTAGGGGTCCGTTTAAATGTTTCACGGAGATAGTGAAAATGGGCATTAGTATTTTTACTCTTAATGCTAGATCGCAAGCGTGCGGACGCAACGCATTTGGCTGTGGATCGAAAGTAATAAATATATTATAAGATAAAACTTTGTTACTATAATCAGGGCCTTCAATGTTAACACCACAATATTTACTTATATTTTTCTCAAACGTAGTTTCCAGTGCTATTAACTTATTGATAGATTAGAAAGGCGTAAACAGACAGTTGCAGTCATAGGTATTATGAACAATGCCTCGAATAGAACAATTTGTGATCAATAATTAAGAAGAGTGAAATCGTACAATAAATATAATACTTGTTACACTTTCATAATGTTACACATTGTTACAATTAATACGTAAACAACACAGAGAAGCCTATTTTTTTAAGTTTCCCTCTGTTAAGCCTGTTATAATAAGTACTTCTAACCCTACTAACTTTTATCTACTTATATGTAATATACATATACTTCTCCTTGACTATTGTTTACACCTAAGCTACCTACTTCTCTGCGCACCCTACTGCACCCTCTGTGGTCCTGTTGCACTTATGTTTTGCGTTTTGCACGGCAGCTTCTCTCTTTAGTTTGGCATCGGTGGCGACATTGATTTCAGAACATGCTACTTTACCACATTATACTTCAGAACGACACAGTGTTACTCTTGCATTCGATGTTATCGCATTCTTAGTCGTTTCTCTATCAACGAGTTCGTGTACAAACATTAGAATACTTACGGTCATATTGACATTTCCTGCGCGGGCTGCGCGTGCGGCTGTATACATTGCATGATTGTGAAACGGAACAAATAGGTAGATGTGTGTTGCATGTGTGTACGTTAATGGATGTCGTACGTCATCTTTCCGGCAGAGGATGTTTAATATTAAGATGAGGGAAATTGACTCTGGTGGTTGCTCCAGCAACTCCCTCGTCGCCCAGAAACGCAGTGTTATATAGACCCTCGGCCTACGAGCCGCGCCGGCGCAGAACGCGGGCACTCGTTTGACGACCGCTCATGCATGCTGCAACGTGTTCAGGGCTGGCATTGCATGGAGACGCGCATCGCCCGGCATGTCTGCGACACCGCTGATCAAAATGTGTGACGGCAATAATGAACATATCAGTTTGTAGGTCATAGTTTCAACTGCCTACAGACGAACGACAAAGTCGTTATTTAGTCTATAAGAGCTTTATTGTTAATAACGAACAGAGGAACATGAGCGCGCCTACCTCTACGATCATTTCAGTAGTTGAAATAAACCTAGATAAAGGATTTTCTAATAGAAAACACAAAGCATAATGATGTTATTTGAGATGTCCAATGAAGCATAGGTATCTACTTACCTACTCAATGTGTTGCAATTTCTAATTATTTAAATAGTAGCAAATTCTAGTTCTTTCGTTTCTATTAAAGGTAGGTACAGCACGAACGCACTCCTGTGTGAGAACAGGTCTATTATCACTAATAAGTATAAATAATTGACGCAATACTACGTATGTAAGTAGTTGTTAAGCCAGCCGCAAGGTATTCATTATATCACTGTACTACGCGTAGTGTACCGCTTGGCCACCGCTACGACCGTATATATCACTCTGTGCTTCTCGCCGACACAGCGGTGCCTGTCTTCTGCGCTCGTTCTTACGCTACATCGGTCTATATAACACTTCGCTTGTTTCATACGTCATACTTTTAGCATTTGCTCTTTTAAACTTACAACGTGAACGATGTTGGCTTTCGTATTATCTATAGTTATATCTAACGAAATTGTTATTTAATACGATACTGACTACTTTAACTAATCTTTAATCTTGTTTATTGCCTTCTTAGTTACTTAATAGTACTTTGTATTAATCTAGAATACTAATAATTAAGTATAAGTCAGTTTCAATTGTAATAAGAGATGATTAGATTAGTTACCACAATATTATAACTAATGTAAAGAGCTTGATAAAGCTTTATAAAGAAAGAGTTGTGAATCGAACTTGTGGCCACGTAACGTTAGAAACAAAGATTAGAGTAAACTGCTTTGACTGTTAATAACAATTAAGTTTATTAAGGTTTTTCACTAAGTTTAGTGGAGTGACATGTTTATCGATTCATGGGCTATAAATTAACTATATACAAACATATTGCTTTTATACAAAATATAAGAAAAATGGTTGCGAATGCTCTAGGCAGGGCTGTTAAGATATTGAAATTAAAGCTGATTGGCTTTATTGTATTTCTAAATGCGTATAGCAGCATCGACCGTCATTTTTGTACGTCGTCGTCATTCATGAATGGATTGTGCCAAAACAATTCTGGATGCGGCATTATAATAGATACGCATCTGATCATTAAACTGAACCCTATATGAGTCTACATAAACATGAACCCCAATTTCGAACGTTCGTCGGTCCACAATAAGGAGAAGCCCGCCGCCTCACTACAGTTAACAGTCATTGCTTACATCACGGTCATTTCATGGTATAAAGTTAACGAAGACATGGTATAATTTATGAATCATAGTGTCATCGGAGTACATACGTATATTGTAGGTCGTGAATACAATAGCTGTGCCATTGTGCCTCCTCGCTTAGACTTTAGCGTTTAGCTATTTAGCACCGTTACCGAAATTTTCAACGAGAATTCTTGATCATAAAATAATAGTGATTTACCTACACGATAATAAACGGTCATCACAATAACGATATCATAATTTATCGGTTAGTGTATAATAGAGTTTAGCGATACAGTGATTTGTGATATTACAAGATACTTATCGAGTTTTAGTACAACGTCCTTTAATTTCAACGTTTTTATAGTAATTAACTTTAGTAACACGAATGAACACCAAAATAGTAACCATAAATACTAAATAATGATGTACTTATAGTTAAGATATAATATAGACAAGGTATAATATAATAGATCAGAAGTTCAACGAGGAGACTTTAGCAAGAGATTCTTCTACTTTTTTTTTTTTTGGGGTGGTGGGAAATCATCAAATGACCTCTCCCGCTCTGGGCGGAGCGGAAGGGCGTGTCAGACTTTTACTGACTAAAACCCACCCCTGTTCCTTCACCTGCCTATGCGCCCCAGGGACCCCAGTAACTCTT
>VKGM01007041.1:8917-20620 GCA_007844875.1 Busseola fusca | reverse complement strand
GCCTTATATCTCTAAACCTAATACACTGTGTTTATTTTACAACAGCATTCCACCTAACATGCGTCCTTGGGTATATTGCAATGGTCTCCGCTACGGAACTTCTCAAGATTTCGACTTCTTTTGGAACCGATACCTCGAAACAAACTTGGCTAATGAGCAGGTCGTGATGCTAACAGCGGCTGGCTGCACTCAAGACCAGCCCAGCTTGAACAGATTTCTCGCTCATATTGCTTCTGGATCTAACGATAACACTATTGTTAGAGCTCAAGACTATAGCACCGCTATCACTTCAGCTGTCACTAGTAACGAAAACAACACTATGAAGGCCTTCCAATGGCTGCAGAGTAATCTCCAGAGAGTCATTGCAACGTAAGTAAAATGCTGAGCTACTATGCTGTAATGATGAACTTCTAAATTTTAGTTGGGTTCTTGTAAGAAGTGGTTTGATTTATAATTTTTTTTGCCTTTAAAACGGCACTCACCTATTCCCTTTTACTTCCAGAATGTGCCTATGCCAGTTATTATAATCTCACTGAGTCGCAGTTAGATAAGCTAAAGCAAAAGTCTTTTACATAATGACTATATTTCGGAATTGATTATATTATTTATTTCATGAAAGCTCTTATGGTTTGCTCTGGTAATTAAGAAATATTTGTAAAAAATGGTTCAAGTTTCGTGAACAATAAAACTTATTCTATCATCGACATTGATATTTTGATCGACATTCTAATTATTTAATACTAGCTGCGCCGCACGGTTTTACCCGCATAAGTCTCGATCCGCATAAGTTAATCCTGGTTATAAACCACCTGTGTGCCAAATTTCATCCAAATCCGATCAGTAAATTTTGGGTGAAAGAGTAACAAACACCCACACTTTCACGTTTTTAATATTAGTAGGATTTTAATTAGATTTAATGATTGAAATTACTTTGAATAACAGACCCGGCGTTCTCAACACCATGCTGACATTGATCACAAATCGTCTATTGACTGACGCAGAAATCACTGAGGTAATTGTTTTGCTACTATATGTATATGTAAATTCTTAATTATACATTCTATTTACAATTTGGATATTAGATTGACCTATAAATATCTCCTCATCATTTTTTAAATACCCACGTTTTACAATATCTGTTTTTTTCTATTAACTCTCCTAAATTTCTAGATTGAAGTTTGGCTGACCGAAAACGAAGCAACTATCGGTGATTTAGCCTTCGCTGTCGCTAAAACTGGTATCGAGAATTCTGGTCGTAATCTCAGATTTTATATAAAAAGGGTGAACGAATTCAATAAATATTTCGATGAGGGATTCGTTGATATATTAAATCCCGATGTACCCGAACCTGTGACTACAACTACAGTGGCTGATACAACCATATCAACAACAGAACCTACAACTACAACAACAGAACCTACAACCATAACATCAACAAAACCTACAACCATAACATCAACAGAACCTACAACCACAACAACAGAACCTACAACTATAACAACAGAACCTACAACTACAACCACAACAACATCAACAGAACCTACAACTACAACAACAACGACAGAACCTACATTCATAACATCAACAGAACCTACAACCACATCAACAGAACCTACAACTACAACCACAACAACAGAACCTACAACCACAACAACAGAACCTACAACCACAACTACAGTAACTATAAGCACAACAACAGAACCTACAAACACAACAACACCAACAGAACCTACAACCACAACCACAACAACAGAACCTACAACCACAACTACAGTAACTACAAACACGACAACAGAACTACAACCACATCAAAGAACCTACAACTACAACCACAACAACAGAACCTACAACCACAACAACAGAAACTACAACACAACAACACCAACGGAACCTACAACCACAACAACAGAACCTACAACCACAACACAGTAACTACAACACACAACAGCACCTACAACCACAACAACAGACCATAACTACAACCACAACAACAGAACCTACAACCACAACAACACCAACGAAACCTACAACCACAACCACAACAACAGAACCTACAACTACAACTACGTCAACGGAACCTACAACCACAACAACAGAATTTACAACCCCAACAACAGCTGCTTCAACGACAACAACAGAGACCGCAGCCGAGAGTACAGAAGCTGATTCGACAACAGTCGAGCCAACTACCCCCGAATCTGCAGCGAACATTGCTACTCTCAGCGTCGTCATCTTAATAGTGACGCTTGTCATTAATATGGCCTAATTTTATAAACAATTAATAATAATAAGAGTAATAGTGCGTATTTAATTGTAAGAATATTTCTCAGTCAAAGATAATATATTTTAAATGATTTAATAAAGCTTTTTATTTCAGTCGAGTGTTTGGTGTTTGATTTGTTGATCGAGGATATATACTTATGTGACACTTTTTCAAAGAATTTTCGTCTTGGAAAAACAAACCTGAGGCCAATAACAAACGCGCTGGCAAGACAATGAATGACGTCTTCACATTTAATTGATAATAAATGAGAGAAGATAGATGGCGCCAACGAGGCCGACCCAGACAGATGGCGAGATGACCAGCAGTGCGGCCTTTACACCCTAAAAAGTAAGGTGAAGTGACCGTGGAGTGAGCTGTCATTCTAACTAGGTAATGCTAGGGATTGACACTATTGACAGCTCACTTCACCTAACTTTTCACGGTGTGATTTTTATTAATCGATCGGCTGAAAGCGTACCGCAAGGGTTGGTCCGAGTTGGTGCGGGAAGGCGGCCGCGATCTCTCGCGTCCGGCCCTGTTCCAGGCTATGGTCCGGAGCGAGAGTGCCTGGCAGGCCGTCACCTCCTGCGAAAGAGTAATGTTCGCAAAGGAGAAGGCGGAGCGCGTGAGGAAGAGGCAGTCGCAGCGTCCTCACGCCCCTAGCCGCCGCAGGAGACGCCCTGGTCGTCGGGAGATGGCACCAAACTCCCGGCCACCGTAGGCGCGAGCCTTTTTTTTTTTGGGGGGTGGGAAATCATCAAATGACCTCTCCCGGTCTGGGCGGAGCGGAAGGGCGTGTCAGACTTTTACTGACTAAAACCCACCCATGTTCCTTCACCTGCCTATGCGCCCCAGGAACCCTGGTATATAATGCATAGAAACAAAAAATCGGGGAAGATAGTGTTTTTATACTATAATCCTAAAAATGGACAAAAGTGTAGTACGCCTTGTGGACAATCTATCGTAGAACAACCCCAGTTTACTACAACAGCTGTTTTCCATATAAAATGATTCAATCCCCCCTTTTGAGTTCACTGTAATCGGTTAAAGTGTCACAGTGAGGCTATTAACTAATTCTAAAAAAAATAACAGAACTACCGCTGGCATCGGTGACCCGACCCATATTCTGTCCACGGTACCACTGTAAGTAGACCTTCCCCGCGTCCCCTAGTCTTAAACTAAAGGGACTGTAAAGAGAACTTTACTTTAACAATAGAGGCCAGGGTGTGTTAGTTTTATTTTGTGACGTCAGTCTTACTCTGGTTTATTCCTGATGCGACCGCAGACTACGGTCCATGTTTTGATTTCGTATTTATTTTTACACGTTTGTTACAAAATTGATGCGCGTCAACACACAGCGGTATAATGGTTGCGATTGGCCACCTAGAGATCCGGAGTTTGATAGCTAAAGCAAGGGATTACTCAAGAAAACAGCTCGTTAATTAGAATAAGTGTTATTAGAATTGACGTCAAGCGCGACTAGTCATACATCGTTGCTAATTTGTAGGCTTCGTCATATTGTCATAGTACACCACGTCGTAACCACACCCCTTACGACTCGTAGCGGGCCATGTTGTCATAGGCAAAATTGTAGGCTTCGTCGTAGGCCTCGTTGTAGCCACATCGTGGGCCTCATAGTGGCCCACGTTATCGTATGCAAAATTGTAGGCTTCTTTAAAACGCTTTATGATATTATTTCCTTGTAATTAGATTAAAATCTAGGAGAAGACCGAATCGCAGTTGTTAATGTGGGTGATATATGTAAACCACCACCACAACAACAAAAGTCGATTAACATGATCTGCAGCTCCCTAGCCTTTTCCCAACTATGATGGGGTCGGCTTCCGATCTAACTGGATTCAGCTGAATACCAGTGTTTTACTTGGAACGACTGCCTATCTAACCTACCTCCACAACCCAGTTACTGGATAATACGATACCCCTTGGTAAGACTGGTGGTCAGACTTTCTTACTTCCGACGACCAGTAACGACTGTCAAAGATCTACGAATGACAGCCGGGACCAACGGCTTAACATGCTCTCCGAGGCACGGAGGGGTCTCGGTATGTAAAGATTGTCATCCATTCACAGACCAACCACGGCAAGCGTAGCTTAACCTGATCGATCGACCTGTGCGGCTGTTATTATTAAGCCACGAGCCCCCCCATATGATATATGATATAGAACATAATATAAAAAAAATATTTAAAAAACAAAAAAAAAAAACGAAACAAATACCGTGTAAATGTATGTTAACTTGTGCGATTTTGTCTTGTTGCGCGCGTGCGTCCTTCTGTTGCCGACGAGTTCCCTTGTCAAGGTGCGGGGGGTGGGGTGCGCAAGCGCTCAGCGACGGCAACTCCCCCCCGCACCCCTCGAGAAGCGCGCCGTACTGCAGCTCTAAGGGAGAAAGGGGAAAATGAACAAAAAAAACAAAAATAATGTGGGAGATATTTTGTTGTGTGTTTTTATGTTGTAAGTATTTATCTTTCCATCAGAAAAGAGATATGAACCTTTCTATATCAACAGACGATTACACAAAAAATAATGATAGTAAATATTTACAATGTTGCCATAAAATACACAATTAATTGTGTTGCCATGTCACCTAGAAATTCTAATCAAATTATGACAATTTACAAACAAAGGATTATCTTGTCCTATTCGTAATACAACTGCTACCTCATAATAAATGAAACCTCTGAGAAAACGGCGCACAAATTTATCAATATTTGCCGCCAGCTCAGGTTAATCAGGTTTCGTAAAAACATTCTTATTGAGGACTTCCGAACTACTTAACGTAGGTAGGTTGTTGTTGAGATAATTTATCAAACTACCCACGATCAGCAGACAGAAAAGGTTAACCTTAATAACAATGTACATGATTAACTCAATGACGAACGAATCGTGTACCAACATGTTACACACTATTTAACTTTTGGGGTATGGATCAGCTGTTAAAGTGTGAAATGAAATATGAGAGGCAGTTGATCCAAATAGGGACTTAATTAACGCGAATTGTGTAATGAGAAGCTTTCAACAGATGATTAATAGTTTTTGATTAATTGGTAATATGTCAAAATTCACGCCTGGAGCTACGGTCGATTATTATGTGGTCTAATTTAAAATTGAAGTTGTTAAAATTTCAATTTTGGTTCTAATCAGAAAGATCATCATTATCTACGTAGCTTTTTCCCAAATAAATTGGGGTCGGCTTCCTGTCAACCCTTGCAGCTGCGTACCAGTATGTTATATGGACCGACTGGCTATCTTACCTCTACAATCACTGCGGTTACTTGGTTTAAACCCCTCACCCAGAAATATACTCAATATCTAAACATCGCCATGTTCCTGTTCTTGTCTCATGTTACTTGGAGTCGTAATAACACGTTTTCAGTTTCCATTCTCCCCTTTCTGGTATGCTATCATTCACTCCTTTCTCTTGCTAAAAATTCCTTTCACCTTTTGGTCTACCTCTCCCTCTCGACCCATCATCATTCTTTCTCCTGCCCATATTCCAATTTCTTTGGGGTCGGCGCAACTTGTCTTTTTCTTCCATTAATCTAATTTTCATTAACCTAACCTAACCATATCATCATTCACACATTACATCCATCGTTTCTTACGTTTTTGGTCGAACCATCAACGACTTTTTTTTTTTGTATTATCACGAAACCTTATTATACGTGGAGAACGTAAGCCAAGTCAGGTAACTTCGACAAATATTTTAGCGCCTAAAGGAATGCTCCGAGGCACATCTGAGGTAACGCCCAATAGCCTTATCCAGCACCTGAATGCATTATGATTAGCTGTCGAATTCAATATCGATTACAAATTGAATTTAAAAGGCGACAATGACATGTAGACATGTTGGAATATTAAAAAGCTCACATGCACTTCAATGCCAGTCAGAATTGTAACCTTGTGCAGGGCACAAAAAGATCGTGAAGGTGAAACTTCACAGCTAATCGGAGTATTAATCAGAATGAGCTAAGGACGGGATACAGTTCGGCGGGAAAGTGAAAACGGAGATTGGGTATCTTGATTTAGCTTTAAGGAGCCATTTAAGATTTTCTAATTGTGAAAATTATGGCTCTGAGAAGTGGAATTTCTTTGTGTTTAATCGTCAAGAATTTACGCTGAAGTCAATTAAATCTGTAATGCCTAGACTATGTTGGGGTTGGTTTTCATCCCGGATAAAGTGACAGTACCTACATGAAGTTCCTATCCTGACCTCCTCAACCCAGTTACTATGTAACACCTCTTGGTAAGACTAGTTGTCACACTTCAGACTAGCCGTAACGACTGTCAAAGATATCTACGAATGGCAGCAGGTATCAACGGCTTAATCTGCTTTCCAAAGTACAGAAGGCTCGATATGGTTACCCATCCACGATCCCTAGCCCTGGTCGTCGGGAGATGGCACCAAACTCCCGGCCACCGTAGGCGCGGGCCTGCGGGCGGTGAGCAATGGGTAGCTCGCCGCCCGGTAAGGACCAGGCCCGGGTCGACGGCGCGTCGTGTTCCGCGCGCGCCTCAAAGAGATGCAGTCAGCATAGCGTGGGGTCCTTAAGGGCCGATGCCTGCCCCAGGGCCGTGGAGCGTATCAAAGAGTAACCGGGGTCCTTGGGGCGCTTAGGCAGGTGAAGGAACAGGGGTGGGTTATAGTCAGTAAAAGTTTGACACGCCCTTCCGCTCCGCCCAGAGCGGGAGAGGTCATTTAATGATTTCCCACCCCCCCAAAAAAAAAAAAAGAGTGCCTAAGCGAAAAGTTAATGTACTTATAATAGTCAGATATGCATACGCATGGTTGCAACAGCATCTATGTATGACGAGAACGTGATTACTAAAATGTTTCACTTGGAATTATTTCATAATTATGCTTTCCTGAAAACCTACTACGGATTTTGTAGTGAGTGTAGCCACGAATTAACATTGGGAAGCTTTTTCGCTAAATGAATGTCTTAGCCTATGAGACTATTACTTGCAATTATGCAAAGCGTAGGTATCATTGGTGACGCATGATGATTTGATTGTTACGTAGAGTACTTCTTATACTCCTATATCTACTTAGAGTAACTTTAGAGCCATATTAGATTCATAAATGATATTATTTGTATTCATTTTAAATCTGATAGTATCCAATTCAACATAGATTACATCAGCATTTTGATTGTAGATAGTTCCAATTTTGATGTTGTGAAGCCTTACCAGGATGCTGCAGAGGTCACTTAGCTAGGTGATAATGAATGCAGCACTCACACAAGACCGACTAGAGACACGTGATATAAAGGGTGTGTGCTAACACGTAAAGGGTTGTATAGGTGGCCGACGTAAGGGAGGTGAAGTGGATGGCGTGCGCTAATCGCGGATTCTACGTGCATCTGAGTACTCTAGCAGAGGTGCGCGAGCGTGTGCTCGAACATGTGAACGTGCTCGCGCGCCCGCTCGTGCTACAGAGAGAAAGGCACCCTGTCGTCTGGACCCCCGTATATGCTAACGTCACTGTAAGTCTTTCAGTATTTTTCAAGTTTTGTTTGATAGATACCAATGTACCTATACATGGCTTGTTTAGAATCAAGCTGATGCTTGTGTATCACTCTCCTAAATTTACTTAGGATCCGAAAGTAGCTGATTATCTTTGGGAGCAACGAGAAAGAGCAGAGCAGAAGGAACGCTTCATGAGCCAGCGACGCGATAAGAATCTCTTCAACTCTGATAAAGAACAGGACCGGCGATGGAGAATTACACAGGTAATACAATTAGTCATCGCCTAATGTGTTCCGTGATTTGATGTTAGCCTTAAGTACCGCGCATTACTACCCAACGTTAATGGAAGGTTGACTTACGCTCATTGCAGATGAAACAGGGCCAGTACAGTGAGCTTGGCAATTCCCAGTATCAGTTAATGACATCCGTGTCTATGCCTGTCTACGACCTGCGACATAACGAGGTGAGCTGTCCCGTGTGCTTTTTACTTAAGCCCTGAACTTGAAACTCCCCAAATGTGTCTTAAAATATAACGAAAAATATTCGGGAAAGAGAATGATTTGCGTATCTTTATTAATTTCCGTTATTATTAATTGATCTATCTTTTCAGTGAGTGTTCTTCTCTCTTCTAGCCAAATTATTCTCTTATCTCTATTATTTAGCTGTACATTACGTCTTTCCAAATTCTAAATTTCCCATGTAGCATGAACCAAATAAACCTGTTATCTGTTTCAAAATATTATGTTTACAGATTGGTTTTATATTTCCTACTAATTGGACGTAAGCTCTATCTGTTCTTACTACTTGACTCTTTACTCTATTGTCTTCTTCTGTTACATGTCAATGTCTATTAATAACTCCGTTTTGTTTGATGGTTTCCCCTCAGAACATCACAGAGAATGTACTGATAAATGAAGCTTACTGGGTTTCGGTTACGAAAGAGGTACTACACTTAGAAAGTTTTGATGATTTAATTGTAAAGTTTTTGCAAGATACAAGAGAGTTTTTATGATTTAGTTTTTTGGATTTCAGTAACGGTACAGTGTTATTTGGCCCCGTTAGCGATGCATCTGTCCTCGATAGATGTGTGCGCGGAGGCGGCGTGCGCGCAGCCGCCGCACCGCCTGACCAATGTGTTGTCCGACCCTTTGGCTTACTGTAGTGATGTAGTTTCTACTAGATCGTAGGCGTAGACCACTAGGGTGTTATGAACGACTTTTCTATCAATCATCAAGTTAATTTTCTATGCAAGAGTTATGATCTATATACACTACACACACTATCTAATGAAATCAAGTATTTTGCCTGAATATAGTGATGTCTTCGTAGAGACAATTTTTAAAGATTGACTTGTATGACAACAAGTAAATGTAAATATTTTTGAATAACAGTATCGTGCAGCCCGACATACACAAGACGAGTATGGGGCCTTTGTACTTCGAGTATCTATTGAGTTTAAATTATTCTCTTCTTAAGAATGGCAATTTTTGATATTAACAATTTTAGCAATATTTAGTCTCTCCACGAGAGGAGCCATTTTTAATTTCTAGCGGAAGTTTTTACAACGCATTTATCTATATGTTATTATATTTTATTGCATTCGTACGTCCACAACCAATCGCAGTCCGTAGAGGAGAACGGCCAGAAAGAGGTAGGCCAACGCTCATAGACCATACTGCCTCCGTGAGACGTGACAGACGATGCATGAGAGATGACGGACGAGCGGTATGCGGTGCACGTGTCACGTGTGCCAGTGTGCAGCGTGCCCACTTGCCCAGTGCACACCAGCACACGAGTGCACGTTACACGCCTGTGAGATGATGCTGCTTTCAATGTTTGTGCACATATTTTAACTAAGGGATACAGTCTGAAGTGCAACATAAAGTTAGTATAAGTGGCAATGTCTTTGTCTATATGATTAATTTAAAAATTTCGACAGATATTTACAAGGATACATTCCAAGGGTATTTGTATATTTACAATCAAAATAATGGTAGTGGGTTTTTTTAGAATCTAAAGAGTAGTATTTTAATTTTATAACATAAAATTATTTAATATTTGAGTAGTTTTGCTAGAACCTGTAACCGTGGATATAAAATTAGAATCCCTTAATATAGTTCTATATAAATAAACATATAGAACTTCGCCTAACGGGGCTTAGATGCTAAAGAGTCAGTAATTTATTGCTAGTTTTACGAGATTGTCATAATGTTGTATAATATCAGTAGACTGATGGCCAATACATCGCCAAAATGCGGAATACCTTGTAGTTAGTATAATTTTTGACTGTTTACTTACAAAAATAACATACAGCATATTTTTATAATATTTTTATATTTCGAATGTAGATTTATAAAATGGTAACGTAGACATTAGCGATATTGATTTGCAGAAAAGTCTGTGACTAAAAGATGAATCAATAGATATAAAAACTGTGCAGTGTGATGTGAATTATAAGATATACTAGTGCCAGTGTTATGTAGTGCTTTCTAAATATTTTCAGATGCGTATAGCTAGACTATTGGGAGTCGCAGGCACAGACGTGCCTCTTTCTGAGATACAAGCAGTAATGTCTCCTTATAAGGTACGTTACAACCTCTAGGTACGGAGAAATCTATAAAGTTAAATCTTGAAAAAAAAATAACACTGTTTTTTTCTAATATTGCAGATCGGTGTGAATGGTTACGCCTTTATTGTAACAAACAATGGATACATCTTAATACACCCTGATCTAAGGCCCGTGGTATGTACCTATGTATATTGGACTTATAAACTTCACAAAATTGTGATTTGAATGGAAAAGAAAATTTATTACTTAGTCAAATGCACACCCGCATTCTAGTTTTGTGATGCTAAATACACCAATAGAGAACAAGGCCGGATTAAGGACAATTGTAATATCATTATTTGCTTTCAGTTCCAACAAATATTAAAACCAAGTTACAACAGCGTCGATGTGATAGAAGTTGAACTCTTCGACGACGACAGAGGGCCCAGGAACTTTAGCAAAGAGCTAACTGCAGTAAGTATAATAAATAGTACCTAATGAAATTTGTGCTCTATCACTGTGTGCCATGAAAGTTCTAATTTGATAAAAATGTTTAACTTTTAGCTACGGCAAGATATCATTGATCAGAAGACAGGTAACAAGGTGATGAGCGTCAAGTATCACCTCGACGATATGGTAAGTTCTTTGTTATATTATTTCGTAGACAAACAAGATGATTAATTCGTTCCCACATCTAAAAATATTTGTTTCCACAGAAAAGAGTATCCCGAGCAAAGAGACATTACTTTTGGACCGGTATCAGTGACTCGCCATTCACATTAGTGGTTGCGATACCTGAGAACTACGGCCGCCACCGCATCACCCCTCCACCGACTGACGACATACACAGACTCTCACTCACCTCCAAGAACATATCAGCAAGGCAGTATCTGTCGGATAAATGGAGTGTTCACCCTGACTGGTAAGTCTTCATGAATTTGGCGTATCAAGACCCTTACTTCGCAGGAAAGATTTCGATACTATGCGTATTCTATTCTGTTCAGGATGTACTGTCGGCATTACGAACGTACGTTTGCGTCCGCTGAGGAAGAGCTGCTTTATTTCTTGGAACGAGTGGCCAAGCCTGGTTGGCGTTGGCCAGCTAAGCCTCGACCTCCAGAACATCACAAGAATAAGCCTGGACACGAGCGGCATAACAACGGTACTACATTTTTCACTCGGCAAAATTTCGTGTCTTCTTTCCAATGTTTCGATGAACGAAGTAACTTTAGCTGTTTGTGACAGAGTTTGTAATGTTATTTTCACTGAACAGATATAATTTAATTTACCAGGCACACCAGAAGCGAGAGATAGAAATAAAGTATCAAACAGTACCCCCAAGAATGAATATTATTGTAAGTACTTATTATATATTTAATCTGAGAAATGAATAGAGTATTTT
>VKGM01007037.1:0-11000 GCA_007844875.1 Busseola fusca | reverse complement strand
GATTGGTTCAAACGTTCAATTCTTAGATCAGTTGATACGTTGACATTTTTACATGTTTTGTGTTACACACAATGTCACCATATATGTAGAGAGTAAACAGGCGCGCAGAATGTACACGGAGTGGTTTGCCAAGGTTAATTTTAGGTATCTATTTGTTTGAGCGTAATGTGGCCGTGGATTACTACATTTCACTCGAGTAGTTTAGCCTGGGGCCGGCTGTGAAGTCCACGCGGCTTAAAGGAAGGCTTGGGACAGACCGGACCTTAGCATTATTTATTTCCAAAACTGCGCCCGTTAAAGTCCTGAATTGTTAGCTTCAACATGTTTCAATAACGAAAAACCATAAATAGTTTATTGTTTATATCTACTATACTAATATTATATCTTCTGTCTTTTTCTAAATGAAATAGAAAGAAAAAGATGCACTGAACTTAAATTTAGTTTAGTTTGTGAACAAAGGAATCGGGGCCATTGATTTATTTAGAATGGGCAAGCAAAATACTTCTATAGGTACTCAACTCACCTGATGGTTCTTATACTTGAGCAGCAGTTTGATGCGTTCTATGAAGTAGAAGTTCCAGTTCTCATCCCTGTACATCAAGTCGCCGGTTTTAAACCAGCCGTCCTTGGATAGAGCCTCTGCCGTCGCTTCTGGGTTATTGATATAGCCCTGGGAAAAAAAGGGTAAGTATAGTCGATATCGCCCGTTTGCACTACATACCGCTTAATGAGTTTAGTGCTAGACATATTTAAAATATTGTACTGTTTTGTTTCTGTCGTCTTCAAACGAAGTGCACAAACAAAGCAATGTTTCACGAGGGATGGAGGGTTGAAATTTCTTCCGCTGAAAAGGGAGGATCTTTTTTTTTTTTGGTGGATGGGAAATCATCATATGACCTCTCTCGCTCTGGGCGGAGCGGAAGGGCGTGTCAGACTTTTACTGACTAAAACCCACCCATGTTCCTTCTCCTGCCTATGCACCCCAGGGACCCCGGTTACTGTTTGTTATACGCTCCACGGCCCTGGGGCAAGCATCGGTCCTTATGGACCCCACGCTATGCTGACTACATCTCTTTGAGGCGCGCACGGAACACGACGCGCCGTCGACCCGGACCTGGTCCTTACCAGGCGGCGAGTTACCCATTGCTCGCCCTGCCCGCACCTACGGTGGCCGGGAGTTTGGTGCCATCTCCCGACGACCAGGGCCGGACGCGAGAGATCGCCGCCGCCTATCGCCGCCACGAGGACACGGCGGTGCTCCACCCAGGCAGGGCAGACCTCCACCGTATGCTCCACCGTGTCCTCAGGACAATCCACGCAGTGATGACACCCTGGCGTTTCCTCCCGCCTTATCCGGAACAGGAACCTCCTGAAGCAGCCGTGCCCGGTGAGGACCTGCGTCAGGCGGAAGGTGAGGGCGCCGTGGCGCCTCTCCAGCCACTCCTCAAAGAGGGGACTTACCGCCACTATTATGGCGTGAACAGCCCTGGGTTGCGACAATCGCGCTCTCCATGTCGCCATGAGATCCCGCCGTAGCTCTGTCCGCCGCACCGCGATTTCTCGCGGCAGCGGAGTGGTGCCCCGGCGTTTGACCTCCTCTCGCCACTCCCACGTGTGGGCGAGGACTTTGGCCTCCAGATCCCATAGTCGTAATCCGGCAAGGAGACTCCCTGCTTCAGCAGAGACCATGCGGTATCCCCAGATCATCCACACGGCCATGACCCTCTGGGACGCGATCAGCTGGCGGGTTGGCCGCCGCCTCACTAGCGGCGCCCAAACCGGTGCCCCGTAAAGGGCCATGGACCGCACGACCTCCGCGTAGAGCTTCCGGCAGTAGGCGTTTGGACCCCCTAGGTTGGGAAGGAGCCGCCTGAAGGCGGCCCCGGACGGATCCAGTCGGAGAGCCAAACGTCGGAAGTGCTCCTCGAAGTTCCACCGGCTGTCGAGGACGAGTCCCAGGTACTATATACACCTAAGTATACCATGTTTTTACACAAATAAATTATCTTATCCTATCTACTTCATCGTCGACTCGACGCCGATTTGAACCCCTCCTACCGTTATTTGGGAACCCGATGGTGGCGCGTTCCGAGGGCCGTGAAAACACATGGCCTCGGACTTGTGCAAGGCCACCTGAGTCCCAATTGCCGGATCCTCTCGACGATTGTCGCAACCCCGCGTGTCGCTAGGTCGGCCGCCGCCTGGTGCGACCGCCCTGCGCCAGGACTAGCGTGTCGTCGGCGTAGCAATCGTCAGCGTAGCAAACTACGCTGACGCCAGTAGGGTTGTCGTCCCTGTGGGACACCGCACGACATCTCTCGCCGGTTCCACTCTCCTTGGTGACCGGGGTAGATGACGGCCCTGTTCGTCAAATAGACCTCGACTACCCGACCGATCCGGTGATACCGGAATGCCTCCCTGATGCAACTCCAGGGCAGGGTGTTGAAGGCATTGGCGATGTCAAGAGACACCGCCGACACGACCCCGCCCCGGGCCACAGCATCCCCTGTCGTGAGGGTTCTTACACGCATGATGGCGTCCACCGTGGAGCGCCCCCTGCGGAAGCCAAACTGGCTTTTGCCCCACCCGTGTCAGCTGCCCGACGAGGCGGTCTGCAGTCACTCGTTCAAAGAGCTTGCCCACCTCGTCAAGCAGCACAATGGGCCGGTAAGCGGACGGAGCGTTCGCAGGGCGCCCCGGCTTCTTTATGAGGACCAGCTTCCCCGTCTGCCAACAAAGCGGGCACTGGCTCCTCTCCAAACTATGCTTAAAAGCCCTTTCAGTCGAGGCCCGAGAGCCCCCAAGGCCAGGATCCAAGCTTTCCCAGGTAAGCCGTCGGGTTCTGGGGCGGTATTCTTAGCACTCAGCCTTCGTACCGCCGCTCTTAGCTCTACCTCAGTCACTACTGGAGCATCGTCGTCACCGTCGGTGTGATCCGCAGCATTTGGCACCGCAGGAGGCGGAGCCATGGGCGGAGGAGCATGTCCCCCTTGCGAGGGGAACAGAGCGCTCACCACGTGCTCCGTGAGCTGGGGCCGGAGACTCTGCTTCAGCGGGGGAGCCCATGGGCGGAACTTACCCCGCACCGTTAGGTAGGGGCGTCCCCACGGGTCCCTATCCAGAGTCCCCAGCCACTCCTCGCGGGCCAATCCCTTGGACCGCTGGATCTCCGCTCGGAGGGCGGTCTTCGCCACTCTGTACCCGTCATACAGCTCCGCCTCCACGGCTTCCGTATCCGGAGGGCAGATACGGCGCCTGCGGTGCCTGGTGTACCGGCGTCGCGTGGCAACGCACGCCGCCCGCAAGGTCGTCAGCTCCGGCGACCACCAGCACACCTGACGCCGGGCGCGTTCTGGCTGGACCCGGGGCTTTGCCACGTCACAGATTTCGGACATGGGTTCCCGGAACCACTCCGCCTTGACGTTGATGTCGGCAGGCCTGTCCGGTGATGACACCCAGGCCTGCACGATCGAGGTTTCCAGAAGGAGCTCCCGGTCCAGCTGCTTCAGCGCCCACCGCGGACCACACAAGGCCGGTAGGACCGGCGCGCTCGAGGTCTGGGCGGAGACATCAAACCGGATATACCGGTGATCGGAATGAGTCTCCACCCCCTCCAAGACACGCCAGTCGACGACATGCGGTGACAGAACTCTTCCGACCAAATTATTATTGTGACTGGTCGGCCAGATGGTTGTTGTCTGGTTTTCGCTTATATTTTGCTTTCGCGATGTAGAATTTGTGTTATTAGTGTATAACACAAATTCTACATCGTGTTATAAGTTCTATGTAGATATAGATGCCGTCTTAGAACTTTTTGGACTGTTTAGCAGAATTTAGAATCTCGATCTCTACTACCTTGAATCCACCGGGTGATTTAAGCCACAGCTCTCCGTGTTTGTTGGGCTCTTTTATTTCCTCATCAGTTTCAATGTTCACTAGCTGAAAACATACATAAGTATTGATCAGGTACGTAACAATTATGTTAGAACTCAGAGCACCTTGCCAAAGGACTTTGGTACTGTGAGGATCAAGCCCTCTTGGGTTTTTGGAGGGAATCACACAACGATACTATTCCTTTACGTTTATATTGACAGAACATCTTCACATGTTTCCGACTAAACTAGCACCAACTTTTTATTTTTTCTAAACAAAAATTCTATTCAATTATTTGACACCTTATTCTAAATTTTCCGAAGGCATCCTTATGTAGTGTGCTGGTGTCTTTAGCGGCAGGAAATTCATTATTTAACAAAATGGCACCTTACATTATTTTGCTTAGAGCGCGCGCAAGATGGGTAAAGGCGTGATAGATGCCCCAGTGGGATAGATGCCTCATTTTCATAAAACCTAACTTCCCATACTCGCGACTAAGAAACAATAGTATAACTAAGAGCCTCAGTCACCCCGTACTTCGGGTAACCACGGGTCGTTGTGTGATGAGGACGCGTTTCGCTCGTGTGTGCATTCATCTCCACGGCTAACTTTACGAACACGTCAAAGTTTTAAAGGTTAGTATTTGCTGTTGCATAACTTTATATGTAGTCATTAATTCCGTTATATTTTTTATTACTTCAATATACTGATTTATCAAGTATGCATCTAGATGTTAATAGTTGCTATTTTATTTTTAATTTATTTAAAAAAATACTTGGGCATCTATCCCAACCAAAAAGGATAGTTGCCCTGATTTTTCGAGGTATAGGTGCCCCTAGGGGCATCTACCCCTCCATACCCATAATATGTGGTTTTAATGTATATTTTGAACATATTTTTGTGTTCTCTTATATTTTTAATGTGTTTACGTATATTAATATTTGGACTTTTTACTGATTGTAGCAGAACCATGCCACGAAAATATAAAAGAAAATAAGGAGTGCGAGCTCGAGTATGTTCTTGGACTACAGAACAATCGCAGGCAGCTTTCGACGAAATGGACAGAATGAATTTAATTTATTAGAATTTTTTAATTTTTATTCGGATTTAATAAAATACTAAAAACATAATAATGGCTATTTTATTTGATCTCATATTAGAATTATATTTGAACACTGACAATTAAAAGATTTAAAAAATTGCAAATTTCTTTTCATTATTAGGCCCATATTTCTTGGAGACAATTTCTGTTTTAACTGCTAAAACACCAATTGTCTTCAAAAAATCATAAAAGTTTGGTTGAGTTTTTCGTTTATAAAATATGAAGGGCATCTATCCTTCTTAGTATTTTCATGGTGGGGCAACTATCCATACGGGTAGGCATCTATCCTCAAAAAAGAAGTTCCATAAAAAGCTTAAATATGCAAAATCTGTAATTTAAAGATCCAAAAAAACCAATCGTAGTTTAACATAAAGGATTAAACTAGATAAATTCATAGATATTATTTATATAAAATGAATAATTTTATAAATAGGAGGATTTTTCAAAAAGTGTGGCATCTATCCCGCCTTTAGGTTCCCTACCCTAATGGTTGATTTTGACAAGTTTTGTATGTAGTAGTAATCTACTACAAGTTTTGTAATCAAAACTTGTCAAAATCATCCATTATGAGATCAATGATAGACCATTGTGACACTATTGTAATAGCAGACTAGGGCCCCAGAACTCAAACACAGACCTTGATATGTTTGCGAATAAATGGAAGATGACACTTTCAGAATGTTTAATATTTTATGAGATGAACGCATGACTGTGATAAATAAATTATACATAGGTATATGTTGTGAACCTACCTACCTATATGTTTAAATAGTGTAATTTGCTTCGGCCATTCTGTTTAAAATTATGTTATCTAACGAATTGAAATTATATTAATTATATATGCCTACCTTAGGTAGGTAGGTACAATTAATATGACTTTTTTAATATACTGATCAAGTACCTACAATAATTTTTTTTTATTGAAATGCTGTAAGTAAATTAGTTAGGTATTTTATAAGAAGGTACCTACAGTCAGGAAAATAGAGCAAACTGCGGTGTGAAACCTAGCCATTTCTTGCGAATTAAAATGATATTATTATGGCTTGAATATATCTCGGCCAGATTAAATTGATAGTCAATATTAAATAATCCGTCTTTTCTACAAGATATGAAAGAAACTGTAAGGTAGCTAGAGCTAGCTCTACTTACCTGATTGTAAGTTATGCGAGGAACCAACTAATTTCTCATTGTAGGTACCTAGTCTTAATTTTAATGGCTGTTAAAAACAGTTATCACCCCAAAACAAGCGATGAGCAAAGGTCAACCCCAACGCTCCTCTGAATTGGTTTTTTAGAAGTATATTAAATCTAAAAACTACTTACATTTCAAAAACAATACCTACCTATTTATCAAATAAAGATGAACGATAAGTATAGTATACTATAAACCTATCAGAATTGGAAATTCGGTTCTATATCTAGAAAACTTCTTTAAAGCCCGGATACCATCACAATCCCATTACCAACAGCTGACTCTTATAAGATTACACCAGCTCACCACGCCATCTAACGTGGAAGAGTCGAACTACGTAACAACTAACGCCATCTATGCGAAAAGCGAGGCATCTCGACAACTCACCACTACATTGACATGTGCCCCGTCACGTTTACTCGCATACGTAATGACAGAGATAAGAATACCTCCCAAGATGTCTTCTAAATTGCCTTTTAAATATTCCTCGCGCTGATTGGTCACAGCAAGAGCGGGTAAACTGGTTTATTTGAGTTTCCGCCAATCGGCTCGTGGCGGGTGTTCGCTGAACGAACGGCCATGCTATTTTAGGTGGGGCTTGGCTAAAGTTCCTCCTTTATATTCCTGACGTATGCAGTCATTTGAGTTATGGGCGATGGCGTAGGACTACGTGTGTTTATAAGAAATCTGCTGAATTTTCCTTTTCTCTGTTATATTTTTTTCAGGAAATAATGCTGAGCTATGTGATTGTTACAGTATACGTAGGTACCTATTCTATACCAATTGGTATGCCGACGGAATAACAATAAATCCTGTTACACATAATAAAATTGGAGAAGCTATTCTTCTTTTTACTGTACTAAATTACGTTATAAAATAAACATGCTCTTCCACCACAATAAAAACCTGAAAAAAAATGGATTCTCATCCTACCAGACAGTAGTTTTGATCATAAACATCTCACTATGACCTATATTTTACGAAAAATATGCTTTATATATAAAATTACGTGCAAACGGGGGTTTATATAGGTATAATAGATATATTAGCATACATATTATCCAATGTTGTTTAAAAGCTTCAGTACACTAAGAAAAAACACGTAAGAATAAGAAATAATAGCAATAAAGATAAAATTGCAAGAAATGCCCATGTAAAAATAAATGAACCCGTAAGCCTACTTCTGTACAGTTGCGTCCAAAATATGGTCCCGTAAAATACCTACTTACGTGAAGGAGCCGCTCATAAACATTCATTCTTGTACAGTCGCTAACGAATATTGTTACGCTTCGAAATTATTTTCTTGATCAAAGTCAGTCCATCAGGCGGCAAGATGAAAAAAAAAAGTTAATCTATTGAGGAAGTGTTTGTCAAAACGAAAAAAAATATTTTTGGTTAAATTTAGAAGAGGCTTTGTCAATTCACGCTTGAAGGCCCGTAGTGCGACGGAAACTTGCCTACGGGAATGGAGCGTAGCGCCACAAACCAAGTCGTAAAACTGAAACTTGTGAATGAAACATCGAACCATAATTGGCACATTAAAACGTCGTCCATTGACAAAATTTTATTGACACATTGTAGAAAGGATAACACACAACAGGTGACCGTAGGTTTTTACGAGCAAACTCAAGCGCGTGCCACGCCATAAACCGCCGTCGAAATCGTAAAATTGTAAGGAGCTGTTTAAATTGCCCCTAATAGAACATTATAGTAGTCTCAATGACGTGTTTGGTTTTATGTGATTTCGTATAAGTAGGCGCCACCGTAAAATGAGATGACGTAGCTTTGAATCGCCAATAAAATAGTCATTCGGTCCGTGCCTAGACAGACAGATTCTAGACGGTCGCAGTTTAATTCGACACAGTTTTACGATACCGACACGTGTTTATCGTTAATCGTCATGCATTTATTGTGCTATTACTCGGTTATTAGCCGATTTATTATCTTAACAACATATAAATTATGTGGTTTCACAAATTGCTCTTGTAGAGACACTAATAAATAATATTTTGTTGTTTTTATGTAAAAGAAAATATACGACATCAATGGTTTTTCATCTTTTTGGACTCAATCTGGTTTGTACATTTGCACATTAACCTGCAACAATTGGTTTAAGTATTTTTAACGATTATAAAAGACTTTCTTTTTAATTTTTAGAAAAAAAAATCCTGTTCACACAAACTCACTTTATCCACGGACAAAACTTTTAATAAAACAGCCTGCTAAACTAAACTCGCATAACCATTGAGTTGACGAGTGTACGCGCGTTTTCTCGTTCCGTAAGTTAACTCAAACTACTAACCGGCTAAAGGGTATTTAACGTGTAACATAACCTACCCAAATTAGGTAGGCCCAACATTTTCCTAACTAAGCACATTCCCTTTACCGAGCTGCCTTAGTTTCTACAATGGCCTACCTCTTCAATTTAGGCACGTAATGTTGGGATAGACCCCTATAATCCTTTGCAGATATTGTAGGAAATTCTTCTATGTACTTTCGCCCTGATGTTGTGAAGGGCCTTTTTGTATAAGGTTACCTACCTAATTTTGGGAACGGCTGCCTTTGATAAAAGTTATTACAACATTCCTACTGTGCTTATTCAAATTTTGAAGAGCAGAAGTTAGGTTAGTTAGGTAGTAGGTACCTACCTATTGTTTTATTATAGATTAGGCATTGAAAATTTTCTAGCACGTTCACATTTAGATTAAGGTCCTAAATACAGTTTTGTTTTTAATAGGTATGAAAATACAATTCTGTTTATATTAGGTATACATACCTACATACATAACATACATAATCAGCCTATAGTGTTCCCACTGGTGGGACACAGACCTCCTCTTGGTGAGAGGGAGTGGGTCGTAATCCACCACGCGGGCCCAGTGCGGGTTGGTAGATGTCACATGTCTTCGAAGTTTCGGTTCTAGGACATGGTTTCCTCACGATGTTTTCCTTCACCGTTTTGAGAGCAGTGGTGATGAAATAATTTACACAAAGTAAAGCGCCTGACGGGGTTTGAACCTACGACCTACAAATTGTAAGTCGCAGCCGTTACCACTGGGCCACCTAGGCTCTCTTATATGTGCTCTCTATTAGGTATAAGTATAATCCTATTTAGGTAGGTATAAGGAAAAAAAAAACACAAACGAAATATTTTTTCCTCTAAAGAGGCGGAAACCTTTACGTAATTTTCGAAAAAGAATCTCGTGATTGACACCAGGAATGTTCTACATTGTCCTATTTGTCCAATAGGTATGGTTGAACAGCGGCCAGCCTCCGCGCGGTCGATCCCTATCTTATTAACTTTACGCTGACGATGTAACTCTCCACTCTGTTCTATTTGAATCAAATTAAATCGGGAATCATGGTGGAATTGGTGAGGAAATTTCCCTGATAATTTTGTGGAAGCCCGCGGATTAACTTTCTTTAGTAAATGAATGGAAAAAAGGGAAAGTGGAAGAATGATAATATTGATAAGGTAAAGCAGGAAAATATCAGAGAACATGATGGCTATTATTATATATTTTTATAAATCTTCATATTTATGTTCTGTAATTTATATGGTGTAGGTACCTACCTACATAAAAAGAGTAGATATTCTATTCTATGATGGCTATTGCAAATTGTCTGTCTTGCCACAATTGTCATTTTTGGCTGTCGTATGAAACGACAATTTTAATTAGCGAGTCAATCCACTCTTCTACCTATGGTTTTCATTGGTCGATACAGGTAAGTAGGTAAGTACCTACCTATAGCAGTAATAATAACATACCTCAAATTTTTTTCTGTTCACTCAAGTTGAAGGCAAATTAGGTATGTGTCATCCAAATTCCTTGTTTATCTGAAACAAAGTAAAAATAAAGATTAACAATCGATCGGTCACTGACACTTAAAACCTAAAACCAGGAGCCCTATTCTGCTATTATAATAGTGTCACAATGGTTGGCATCGTTCTCATAATGGTTGATTTTGACAATTTTTGTATGTATGATTACAAAACTTGTCAAAATCAACCATTATGAAATTAATGATAGACCATTGTGACACTATTGTAATAGCAGAATAGTGCCCCAGGTACGTAGCCTAGAAAATTACCTACTGCCTCCTCGTTGAAAGAATTTATTTTACTTCATGCACCCGCTTTTAGGTATAGGTAAGTAGGTACCTACATTCTGAATGCATAATCTAGGTATTTAGTTCAAGTTAAGTATGTGCTAGGCCGGTGTTACGCATTCCTTGCCTACTAATGCACATCATCACTTACTTATTGCTTACTAGCTGTTGCCCGCGTCTTCGTCTGGGAGCCAGGAATAAAAGTACCTACCTAACCTATTTCCTTCTCCAGATGGTCTACCCAGTTGCCATCCAAATACGTTTTAGCGTAAATGCATTACCTATCCTAAAATTTTCTAATTTTGTGCGCAACTTTCTTTTATTTTTCTTTTTTAAGAAGCTTCTCCTGACAACAGTGATCAACAAAAAGAAGAATTATTGAAATCGTTCCATTCATTCACGCGTGTAATGCGATGACCAAGGGAAATAGAGTTTCATTTTTATATAGGTAGGTAGGTACTAGCTGCCCCGACAGACTCTATCCTGTCAAAGGTTATTGGGTGGCGTTTTTACGATGTTTTTCACTTCGTAATAACCATCCCCGTACTTCAAGGAATATTTTAAAAAAATAATTAGCGAAATCGGTTCAGCTGTTCTCGAGATTTGCGCTTAGGAACACATTTGGCGATTTATTTTTATATTATACCTAGATATAGATTATACTCACTGTTCAAACCTGTTTATTTTGTGGAGAGTTTACATAACAAGATAGGTAGGTACCAAA
>VKGM01007033.1:0-12566 GCA_007844875.1 Busseola fusca | reverse complement strand
ACCTGTATTTAAAGAGGTAGTGTTTGGCAAAATTAAAACAAACAAAAGAAAAAAAAAAAAAACAACAAAATCTTAACGAATGGACTGCGTCAGTCTGCCATCTAGCTTACAGAAAGTAAAAACAAAATTAAACAAAAATAAAACAAGATTATTAAAAAAATATACAGGTATTATCCATATTTGTATCCGTCACTGTTTGTTGCGGGAATGGTGGGAGTCAACGGTGCATACCCATACCGCTCGTTATGCTCCCACAACCCAGGCGATCAATCTGCTGAACGCTCTAATTGCACAGGAGTCTGCAGTTGACATGTTTATTTATAGCAGCAAATCTATGTTATGTTTTTATGAGGTTTTTTAGTTAAATGTTTTGTTGTTGGTTTGTTGCGCGCTTTGGTGTATACTGTAAGTGCAGCAAGCAATTGTTATTTAAATAAATATAAAATTCTCGTGTCACAGTGTTAGTTACTATACTCCTCCAAAACGGCTGGACCGAATTTTATGAAATTTTGTGTGCATATTGGGTAGGACTGAGAATCGGCCAACATATTTTTTTATTTGTGGTATAACTACGTTTGCCCAGTCAGCTAGTTATTAATTAAAATTCTTATGGGAAATAAAGATATATATCTCAAACCTTAAAAGTATATACATACATAGCAAGTGCGGATATAGGATCCCCTGCCGAGTGCACCCATTCAGCAACATAGGGCTCAAACTCTATGGTTATCATGTTGATCATGTCTGAAAAGAAATAACAGTCAACATTTAATAACCCGCCAAGTGCGTGCCGGACTCTCGCACACGAGGGTACTACTGTACAAATTTGTAGGTATGTAACTGCAAATTTACAGTTTTTTGATTTGTCCTTGTACATTGCTTCTTACCAAATTTCAAATGAATGAATGTAATGATGAAAAATGGTACGATGATAGTGTGTTAGGCGAATACCCTGCTGACGAGTCAGTACTTATAGAAAATAATTAAAAACTGGTGTACTATTTTATACACAACTAGCTGTTGTCCGCGACTTCGAAAATAACCCCATATCCTTCTCCAAGTTATGGTCTACCCATGTGTCAAATTTCATCGAAATCCCTTCAGTAGTTTTAGTGTGAAAGCGAAACAAACAAACTAACTTTCACATTTATAATAAGTATTAGTTAGGATAGAAACCAACATACTAGGATCATAATTTGTTTATTTTATGTGGTAATCATGACATTATTTCAAAGGCATTTCATATGTTGTTGTGACTATGATATCAATAATATGAGGGCAACGTTCAACTGAGTATGTAATCTTAGTAATCTTTGGAACAAGTCTAGTTAATAGTTCACTAAGTAGTTTTATTACATTATCTACACCAAGAAGAAGCTTTATTCACTAAGGGCCTGTGCACACCATGTTTTTTATCCTACAGAGCACTACAGGCTGCGTCTGACTCGCGTGGGTATCGCTACAAACGCGCGTCGACGGCGCGTTTAAAAAACATGGTGTGCATAGGCCCTAAAGTGACCTGTCTGTTTCTGCTAAAGTGGATTGAACATTTTTATACATAGCCTGGCACAACTACCTGACTGCCATTTTGTTTATTTTTTAAAAATGCCGCACGGCTGATGCCTATATAAATGGACATGTTTCTAGTGATGTCAGCTACATTACTGGAAACAGAAGATCATATAGATGTCACATGATCAAATTTTAAAGTTAATATCTCGGAAACATGACCCTTTATGAGGTTTGATCATATTGTTTTCTGTTTGCATTTATGTCAGCAACATTTCATCATCTGCCAAGCATTTCCCAACTATGTTAGGGTCGGCTTCCAGTCTAACCGAATATAAGGTTTGATCATATTGTTTTCTGTTTGCATTTATGTCAGCAACATTTCATCATCTGCCAAGCATTTCCCAACTATGTTGGGGTCGGCTTCCAGTCTAACCGAATGCAGCTGAATACCAGTATGGAGCGACTGCCTATCTGACCTTCACAACCCTGTTACTGGATAATACCCCTTGGTAAGACTGGTGGTCAGACTTTCGGGCTTCTGATGACCCGTAATGACCGTCAAAGATCTACAAATGACAGCCTTTAATAAAATCATTGATTAGATTTTGATTACTGTCTTCTAAAAACAAAACTGTCAGCCATGGGACCAGCTACTGGAAGTGAAACTTAAAACTATAAAATAATGTTGGACAACACATCACCCTTATAGCTACAGATACAGTATGTCAGTGACACAAACTCATAAGATTTTCCTCTACGAAGAATCGCTCAACTCGAAAGAAGTTTTTATATATTTAAAAAAAAAAGACAAGTTGCGCCAACCACAAATAAATTGGGATAAAGGCAGGATGAATTTGTCAGAGGAAATTGTGTATTCTAAAAATTGTTGTCTGTATATAAGTTTTCTTAGGGTTTAGCTGCTGATGATCTTCATTTGGAAGACTAATATAATATGTTAAGTTCAGCAGTCAATTACTTTAGCTTATGCTAACACCATAGGATTCTAGAGGTGATATATGTACATCCTGTGTATAATGCAAATAAATTGGGCCAAGGGCAGAAGGTTAATGATAATTATGTTTATACATTGAACAGCTACACCAATGATGACCAGAAATCCAGTCAAAGATATTATCTTACCAAAATTAACAACATCAAACACCTTGATAGTCTTCTCTAGGGAGGCGGTGCAGAGCAGTGTACCCGTGGTGTTAGTCGCAACATGGCTGATTGGTGCCAGGTGACAGCGGAAATGCTTCACAAATTCTATGCCCTCTTCCTGGAAAACCAATACAAAAGATTTTATTTTTAAAGTGGAAAAAGCAGAAAAGGCTATGTATTATACTAGTCAAGAATTTCATACTGGAATCACCAATCCATCTAAAATGTATGTATTTGTAAGTTCTTTTTGTTGTTTTATTTTAGCAGCAAAAAACTCTTAATGCAAATGAATACTTAACTTAGATTACCTGTAGTAACTTTAATAATAGAGCATTGTTTTGCAAAACTTAGACATCAATTTAAATTTGAAATTATCCTTTGTGGCGAAAATGCAACTGGCCCTTTGTCTCATAATGTTGCAGAAAGTTCTGTACCTGTTTCTTCCAAAACTTCAAATGACCATCCTGACTAGCGGTGATCACGAAGTCGGTCTTAGTAACCACTACATGAGTGACCACATCGCGATGCATGTAACTGAACTCGTACGTTTCAGATGTAGGCAGGTTCTCGATGTACAGAGATTCAAACTCTAACACTGAAATGTAGAAGACATTGCTTAGCATCTGCAAATAAATTCAAATCCTCTGTAAATCAAGGATGTTTGACCATAAAACTACCTCGTCTCTTTTTAGTTTTCGGCTTTGATGCCTCGGCGGGCATCGGCCCTATCCAGCCGTCGGTCTCTTCAGCTTCTTCATTGTTATCAACGCTGCTGCGTCGTTTCTCCGTAGACATTATACGCACTCCAAAAACTAATTTGGGTTCTCTTTTATTTCAAAAATATCAGATTTTAAAATACTTTTCGCAGGTTAGTAAACACCGTGCAACTCGCTTGACTTGACACTTGACAGCACTTGATTAACCTAACAAAGTAAAAACTTTGTGATTTCATGAAACTTTCTAGTATTTTGCGACTTCCTAAATTGTTTTCTTTATAGAGATTATAATGCATAGAATAAGTTTTTGGTAATAAACAAAATAAGAAGAGCTCATTGGTAATTTAAAGACGGAATGTTTTTTGGTTCGACACGTAAATATCCGTGTCTCCCATTGGTCAGCCGTCTGAATCCATAGACAATAGCGAGCGTTTCTATGAAAAAAAAATATTTTTGTATTTCTAAATAATTTTATAGAAAAATAAATTGTTAAACATTTTTTTGTGTAACTTTTCGGTATTTTCGATCCATTTGTCGTTGAAATTGTATTTTATAATATATTTTTTAAACCATTCGCTAGTCACGTTGGAGGAGCGTTAAAAACTTTTTAGCTACATTGTCTATGCTCATAATGTCTTTTACGAATTCGTAGTGATGGTGGCTGGCTTCCTTGCAAACGAAGCGTCGTAAATTACATCTTATTTGTAAATCTTATTAAAAATTTGATCGTGGAACGATCGAATCAATAGTGATTTAAGTGCTCAAGAAGTTTCACAACTAATCGGTAAGTGAAAAGTGCATCATTGATTGTGAAACCGCGCGCTACCGGTACCTCTACACGTGGTTAGGCTGCTATACGGCGTACGTACATTACAGATGTGTTTTCTTACAATTATCAGCGAATAAAGCAACCACGCAAATTATCCAAGTGTTTCCAAGTGAAATTCTGTTTTTTTTATGTCAACGCATCTTAGTTAGGTTGTTTATTGAACGTGGTTAATTTGACAAACGGTGACTCGTTGCTGACACATATAGCTGCTGTTAAGGTAATTTTATATTCGAAATATGCTTTCGATATTCTTTTAGATTCGTTAAATTGCAGCTGAAGCATTTTCTGAAATGCTCCGTCATCACTCGTGGTCTTTATCAGCTCCAAAGTATTCATCATGCCTTCTCTTGTAGCTTTCTTTTTTTTCTCTGTTGGTATAAGACAATGACGCATCGCTGCACTATGAACAGCATGTGGACATATAATGGCTATAGGAACCTCAAGTCTAGTTCTGAGATGTGTTACGCTATCTACCTGTTACATGCTCACACAAAGGACTCATTAATGTATTAAAATTGTACTGTATTATCTGCTATTGTACTTATAAATTCATTGACATCATTTCAGTTGATACAATAATAATGTTCATTGGTTAATGATAATAATTTATATTGTTCCACACTGTATTTTTATATATTTCAACAAGCACCCTTGTTCGAATAATATTCAAGGACACAATTCATTCTGCCAAGATGATGTTTTTCAATTTCCTTAACAATGCTTACCATATTTGTTGTTCAATAATTTGCCTTTCGCAGAATTTCTCAGTATGAAAGTAAATGTAGTTGGTGAACAATTTCAATTATACACTTTCTAAGAATTTAAATTCTTCAATATTGCTGGTAGCAGAAGAATTAAAATACCAGCTTTTTGTGACCATTGCAAGCTAAATATTAAAAATATTTGTATTTTGCAATCATTATGAATGCAGAGCAATTTTCTATATAAATTGTATCTAAACTCCGATTTTGGTCTAGCGCATTTAAAATCAGACTAGCAACTTTTATTTATATATTTAGCATATGGTAAACCAACAATTACATGAATGCTGGTCAAATTCAGTATGGAAATACCACAGACTATCTTGTAGTATTTATTTTAGTAGAATTATGTTATTCCGCTACTATCTGGACGAAACGTTTCGCCTCATCTTTTGTGCCGCGTACATCGAAGGATTGGACCAATTGGCCTGCAGTGGTCTTCCCATCTGACTATAATTTGAGTGTTTTTAAGGCTAGAGTGAATAGGCTCATAATAAACTAGTGTGCATTACCATCCACGATTGCATCACTGCTTACCATCAGGCGGGATCGCAGTCAAGCACTTGTTTATAATGAAAAAAAAAATATATAACTCAAACTATGATTTAGTAGTAATACAATGCTAAAGAAAAGAAAGTAATTTAAATAACAAAAAATTGTTAGAAACAATCTCAAATAAGACCAAAAATGTTTGTTACACTTTTACAAGAGTACAGTTAGAACTTTCAAATAATTGTTCCATTGACCCTTTAGTTGCATTTAGAAAGTCATTCATTTCATATAATTTCACCATCACCAACTAGATTTCACACTAAAATTCATGTAGGATGTTGTATTTTTAATATTCAGCCTTTTCCAAAGTAATTATTTGTTTTAAATTGTCTTTTATTTGATTTGAGATAAGTTTTGAAATCTTTACTGTACAGACTTGGTAAGATTTTTAAATTTGTGTTGAAGACTTGTGCTAGAAACAACAATCATTTCCTCAAGATTTTTTTTACGGTTTATCATAAACTTGTCATTTGATTGAGATCATCATCTTCTGACAAATATGCTTCACTTTCCTGGTATGGAGCTCTTTGTAACAAAATAGACATACAATTATTTAATGGATACTTAACCAAACTAGTCTTGGTTCTCTTGGGAGCTACTATTACATGTTGGGTACACAAATGTGGGCCAGCTATTTACATAGTGATTGTATGTACAGTAGTTATCATAATTGCTGCAAGTTAATGACTTTCCCACTTGCAACTTTCACTCTATCCCCTCTACAATCTGCTCACACTTTATTGCCATGTAATGTATTTGACCTGAAGGTTTTATATTGTTCTAAAATAAAAACATTTAGGACTTGTCCAAGAGTATTCAAACTCAATTTTATCAGTAAAAAGTATCATCTTCAAACATCAAGATTTTTTTCATGTTTTATTGCCCTATCTCTTATTAAAAAGTTGTTTCGTAGCGAAAATGTCGTTCATCGGGATTAATTATACAAGTAAAACTTATTGATTATGCAAATAAAACTGTACTCAATAATGTCTTGCTAGTGTTGATCAATAGTTTGGAGGCCAAAGAAAGGTGTCGCCGTATCGCGGTCGGCCGTAATACTTGTGCTTCTAACGCCAGGGTTTCTATAATTTATTGTTTTAGCTGAAATGTACACAAGTCTGCTACCATTTGGTCAAATAAAAATAAAACTATACAGCATTGTATTGTCGATACATAGTAGGTACTTGAATCAGCATAAGTACATGTGGTGTCTTATACATATAGCCTTGTTTGCCCTCAGAGAATTACATAATGCACTTGTGCTGACCTATTTTAGTTCTGATCATATTTAAGCCATAGTTTGGTTATACTGGAAACAAATTTTCTTGACCATGTTATGATAACACAAGAGAGTTAATACTATGCTAGCTATGGTATAAACTCGAAAAAAAAGTGCTTTTGTAAAACTTCATCATTGTAATATTACGCATTGTTCCATCCTAAAAGCCGGTACGAGCTGCTGCTAAAATTTCCAAGTCAACAGACCTTGTGGAATGTGCGACGTTCACGCTCGTCAATTGTTTTGCATCGTATCGGGCCTCCGTTTAACGTCTCGATCAAAATGTTTGCCGCGAGGCAATTTGTGACAATCTAGCAATCGTACGTAATTTGCCGTGATCTTGGCACATGAAGCGCGTTATCAACCTCAGGGTCAGCACGTCAGCGGAACTTCGGTGCAAATAATTAAACTTGATATCTCTTTTACACATCGCTCGAAAAGGGTGTGAGAAAGAGATAGGCAAGGCTAATGACCGTATTTAATAAAGGTCATTACTACAAGGTCAAAATGATCACTGAAAACAATTTTTCGCCCTATAACGTGTTTTATTGTCACATCTTCCTGTTTATTTATCCTTATTTGAGAAATTCATAATTATTAGATACTGCTATTTCTGAAGTCGAAAAATGGTTTTCTGTTACTTGTTGTTCTCGTAGAGGTGCCGTTATGTTAGTGATAAGAATGTAATCAGCGGAGTGCATCCTATTGTTCCAGACAATGAGTTCGAGCGTATGCTACAAGTGCAACCGGACGGGGCACTTCGCCCGCGAGTGCACACAGGGAGGAGGCGTGCAGGGTGCTCGCGACTCTGGCTTCAACCGCCAGCGCGAAAAGTGCTTCAAGTGCAACCGCGCTGGACACTTCGCGCGTGATTGCAAGGAGGAGGCCGACCGTTGCTACAGGTTAATATTGTCTCCTAAGTTTTTAATATCAGATCAGACTCCAGTTTAACCAGAAGAGGCAGAATATTGGTAAAAACCCAAAGAAAAGCTAATATTGGTCCAAAAGTTTAAAACATAGGTCACACTTTCTACCTTCCTATCCCTACATTTTTCCTAGCCAATGCGCGACGAGTCGATGAGGAAACGTAAGATCGGTGACCCATTGCTTAACCGCCCAGAGCCGTTGCTTGCAGCAGTAGCGTAAATCAATCAAGCTTCTTAGTTGTAGCGCTATAGGTTAACGACACTTCAAACGATACGTGTTTCGTGTAGACATGAAGTATCTTCATTGGCTCGTTACGCATGAGTGGTCACGTTTGAGCGGCTCGACTCACACGCGTTGTACCGCCGAGCCGGCGTAGCGTGTGCCGACGAGGAAACAAGTGCCACGCGCCATTCGCATCCGCGTGGAAGGAATATCTGAACAGTTCATGTCCCATTATAAACTGATAGAGTTGAAATTCAAATACTGCTCAAGAATAATAGGCTACGATTCTATTTGCACTATTTCTGTACAGCAACTCAATAAAATCAATATGCTAAGTTAAACTAGTTTTGCTCGAACGAGTATCTATGCTAGTGACACCTACCAACTTATCGACCATGCTGGGCGTGTTTAAGTAACGTTGGGTGCACGTTAGCTAACCGCGGTTCTTATCCGAGTCACGTCGGTTTATCATTGGATCATATCTAAAACCAGTTTAGATAACGAGAATCGTCTTTGATGTTTCTTCAGTATTCGTTTTTAGCTCAAATCTCCGGAAATCACCACTAGAAGAGCTTAAGTCTCAGACCAAATACCTAAGTATTTTAAGTACCTAGTTGGTAGTAGATACTTTTGGTTGTTCAACCTGTAAAAGCATAAGATTTTTCTAGCGCAATCAATAACTGATTGCTGTATTCTGGACATTGGCCGGAGTATTGAGGTCATAGAGAAAGTGTAGTGTCTAATGGTCAAATATCAAATTGAACTGTTGGCATTGACCTTGGCGACACAGGTGTCTAATTAACTTGTCTTCGGCCTGTCTGTCTTATTCAAATATCTAATAATAAAAGTTTTATTAAAGTTTACTGGTATTTAGGCTGTTGTATGTAAAGTTGGTGTTTATTTGTGTGGTACAGATGTAACGGCACGGGACACATAGCGCGCGAGTGCGCGCAGAGTCCGGATGAGCCGTCGTGTTACAACTGCAACAAGACCGGGCACATCGCACGGAACTGCCCCGAGGGCGGCCGCGACAGCTCCAACCAGACCTGCTACAACTGCAACAAGTCCGGCCACATCTCCCGCAACTGCCCCGACGGCACCAAGACTTGCTACGTGTGCGGAAAGCCCGGACACATCTCCCGCGACTGCGATGAGGAGCGGAACTAACACACGCCTCGTCGCGACTGCCTATATATAAAATAAACTATGTACCTACCTATATATTTTTTACTTTCCCATCTTTGTTATCCTTGGAAGAATGTCACTTTGTCGAGAGTCTCTGGGGATTTTGACAAGCATTCTTACTGAATAGTTAGAAGTTTTGTAAGAATGCTACTTACCTTACATCATACATATATATATCAGCACATTATAATGTTCCCACTACTGGGGCACAGGCCTTCTCGTGAGAGAGAGTGGGCAGTCATCTACCACGCGGCCCAGTGCGGCTGGCAGATTTTCTTTCGTCTTGGAACTTTTGGTTCTAGGACAGCCGGTTTACTCATGATGTATTCCTTCGCGAAAGAGATACCGTGGCTACAAGCACCGGCAAAAAGTCTGACACGCACTCTCGCTTCGCCCAGAGCAGGAGAAGTCATTTGATGACTCCCCACCCAAAAAAGAAATGTATTTCTTCACCGTTTTAATAGGCGTGGTGATGAAATAATGTTCACAAAGGAAAACATCTTTTAGGGTTCGAACCTACGACACTGGGCCACCATTGCTCGCTACCAACCTTATAGACTGGCTTAACTTTCCTCCACGGCAGCTCAGGTAGCTCGTGAGTTATTCCTACTATAGGTGCTATTATTTCTCCGAGACTCATGCTGTCACGAGAGAAGAAGTATTCGGCGTTACTGTCTATATAAACAGGCTTGAACTTGGCATGTAAATTCCCCTTCTGTCTCTTACTACGTCATGACCACGGCCGGCGCGGCGGTTGCTATCGCGGCATCTTCACGCCGCGTGCGCCGTGCGTGCGGACCGCGGTCCCCTTCCACAGCTCTAAGTTGATTAGTTAGGACGCTGCTTAATAACCAATTGGGAAGGGGTAAGGGTTTTGGCCGGAGGTGAAATTAATTAGAGAGTACTGTTTGGAAATCAATTTGATGGTAAATCATTTTCTTGAAGGATTCATAAAATTTTAAAGAATCGCGTCAAACCGAAAAAGCGATATTTTGTAAGTTTCATTTATAAAACGGAAATATGGTAAGTTAATACTGAAGACTTTGTTTGTTTGAATTGAACACGCTAATCTCTGGAACTACCAGACGGATTTGTTTTATTTCCAATTTTTTAAGAGCCGTCTTCAAAAATTAGGCGCGCTAGGACCAAAAACAAAAAAGTCAGAAATAACGCTGAGAGATGCAATGCGACGGGGTGGGTCAGAGGAGAAATTTTGCGGACAAAGTCGCGAGGAGAAGCTAGTATATACCAAGAATAATATAATTATTATTGCTAAAACGAAACTTGACTTTCAGCAAGTCATTTGGACAATGCAGTATTACCCTTTTTGTCAACCATAAAGCAATGGTGTCAGGACTTTCAGACATACCCACTAATTTCGTCAATTTAAGAATATAACCTCAAATGGCACTATTTTGAGCCGTTTTGGGATGAAACATTATAATCTTGGGGTCTAAGTGCATAATCGGCTATTTCGAGGTTGGTCGACTCTTCACGTGACTGGGCTGGCTTATTTCTTGCCCATCCATGCCATACCATCCAATGTTGCAATACTGCTAGACGTTTGGGCATGATAGCGATGTGGACCAATTCCTTATTTAAGTATGTACTTGTATCATCATCTACCTATCCTTTTCCCAACTTTGTTGGGGTTGGCTTCCAGTCTAACTGGATTCATCTGAATACCAGTATTTTACATGAAGCAACTGCCTATCTATCCAGTCACTGGGTAATACGATACCTCTTGGTGGTCAGACTATAGGACTTCTGACGAACCGTAACGACTGTCAAAGATCTAGGAATGACAGCCGGGAGCAATGGCTTAACGTGCTTTCCGAAGCACGAAGGGGTCTCGGTATGTGGATAATACTTGTATATAGGTAATATATGTTTAAGAATAGGTAATTAAGAATATTTCTCAATGAAGAATAAGTACAAGACCGTTGAATAAATATCAGAATATTCGACAATCTCGGAGCATATTATTACTACAATCGATAAACAATACTAACGTATGATGCTCCGCAGTTCCACACAAACTAACAAACGAGGCGAGTTTCTTCCTCTGAAATAAATTCACAAATCACAGAACGTGCGGTTAGCATGAACTTTAATCAATGAAGTTATGTCGGCGTCTTTATGGTTTAACTAAGCGAACACATTGAGAGGTACCTGCGGAGAATGGATGTGGTATGGAACGGGTTGCTGTGCTGGAGTTAGTAGATAGTGTAGGTTTAAATTGTGAGTTGTTCTCTTAAGATTTGTGTTATAATGTCTTTTATGGAAACTATTTGTGTTGAATTACGGGATTAATGTTCCAGGAAAATATTGGTCGTTATTGCAGTATTATGAGTACCTAGGTACAGTGCGGCCGACGAGAGAATGCGTTTTTGATATATAGGTACTGTCAGTTTTATACAAACTAATATGTGTTTTGCGAATTTGATCTTTATTAGCTACTAGAATCGTCGTGTTACTTATGCTATGAATAATAATAATAAAAGCCTTTATTAATAATCTTAAATTTTACATTTCATCTTAAAACTATCAACTAACTTTATTAGACACCGGTTTTGTGATTGTCTTGCTCTTTAGCATAGGCCTCCCCAAAAGTTCTCCACAACGATCTATCCCTTGCTATCCTCGTCCAGCATGGTCATGCTACCTCCTTGATGTCATCCTCCCATCTTCGATGTTGCCTACCTTTACCTCTGTTTTTGTATCTAGGGCACCATTCCGTCACTTCGTTTGTCCACTTTTTATCTCACTTCTTGTAGGTGTCCTGCCCATTTCCATTTCAGTTGTTTGATTTGATATTTTATATCTATAATTTTGGTTTGTTTTCTTATTGTTTTCAACCTGATTTTGTCTTTTAGTTTTATGTTGAGTATGCTTCTTTCCATTCGGTGTTGACAAGTTTCTAGTGGTGTGATATTTTTCATTGTACAGCTCCATATCTGACAATCGTAGGTCATGCTTGGTAGAATGCATGTATTAAATATTTTCTTCTTCCCTTCTATTGGTATATTCCGAGTTTTTCATTACGTCTTTTTTTTTTTTTTAGTTGTAAACTAGTGCTTGCTGGTTTAGGGTCCAGTATCTTTCCCATCCTAGGTTTGTTCTATTATGAATTTCTTTTGTTGTGATTTCACATTCATTCACATATTTCAAATTCAATACCCATAGGTAAATAAGCAATGCTGTTTACAGTAGTTTTAACATTGTTTTTAGATTATAAATTAGTTTGTTTAAATGTTAACAAAATTTAATTGTAATATAAGCCTCTTGTATATGTATATTCTTATATGTTCTTCTATCTATATATATATTCTTATTGTAATTGTAATTGTAATTGTTTTGTCTTATTGTAATTGTAATTGTAATTGTAAATTGTAATTGTTCTTCTATGTATATATATATTC
>VKGM01007031.1:31072-46699 GCA_007844875.1 Busseola fusca | reverse complement strand
ATATAATACTTTACAAAGTAATATAAAAATTAACAATGTCAAGCTGTATATAAAAATACGAACAGAATCTTTAAGGAAAATGTACCTAGATTGGTGTCTGAAATACTCTTTTGAGGAAATAACCACACAGATTGAGTGGACCAGTCCATTCAATGCACGCATTTGTCTAAAATCTTGCAGCTCAACTCAGCACTTCAGGAGCTCAATGATTTGAAAACAAATATAAATGTGAAAGTTAGGAAAGAAGAATAGGTACCTACGTATGCAAAATACGCGCATTGTCGTGGAGTTGCGGACACCAGCCTGTTTTACCTATTACCTAGGCACCTACCAATACCGGCTGATGTCCATAACTCCGCGTCAAGTATTTTGCGTACGGTTGGGATAATCGATTATTCGATCCGCCCCAGCTCCTTAAGGAAGGTCAGTAACGCCTTGGCCTTACTCAATGTCACGGAGGGTACCTACCCTCCGTAAGATTGACAGTTTGGTAACCCTGGGTTGCCGAAGTGCTTTGCCCTGTATGAGGCGATCATCGGGCAGTTTAAAAGTACATGAGCTGGGGCCTTATTCTGCTATTACAATAGTGTCACAATGACAATGACATTGATCACAAAACGGTTGATTTTGACAAGATTTGTAATCTACTACATACAAAAATCTTCAACTGTCTTGTCATCTTCAACGGACTGTGTGTGGCTTCTACGACAGAGAGGTGTTAAATGACTTGTGACCTGCTGTAATTGTACGCAGTTGGTTTTAAGTTAGTCGGAGAACTTGTTTCGTGAGGCAGCGATCAATTGTAGAGAGTGCATAGCCTGCCTGCACTCACCTTGAACAATCAAAGTTTGTGAAAGTTATGATAGGTGTAGGAATTTTTTTAAATTAAAAACGGTTTCCTGGTGTAAACACAAATCTGACTACCGTAACTTCTCCTTCGATCTCAGTTATATTTTCAATTTATTTAAATATAAACCACATAAACTTCCGCCTATGTCAAGACTTGTTTTTCTTACACACTTCGCTCCATTTGAGCAGAATGTTAAATAAGTCCTACGCGTAACGTTCCATTCCCTTAATGGGTACAATCATGTCGGATATGTCCGACAGATGCCTAGTCGACAATGCATTTGAATAATCAAATGAAGTGCCGAATTTATACCTCCTCTCCTCCAATTGTACTCATTTTCAATTTATAGGTAAATAAAAACAAAATACTAGTATAGTGATCACGTTTAGTTCAAGTCTTTTTTACAGTTAATCGACTTACATAATATCGGTAAAGCCTATTTTTAGCCTTGATAGTTTTCCGTTTACGTAAATGCCGTAACTGTTTATTGATATTGCTGAAGCCAGAAAAATTAAATTTAAAGCTTATTAATTGCGTTAAATGTAAAACAAAAATAAACAACCATAACAACAACAAAAATAACAATGTTGTTGCTTCAAAAAACTGTTGCTGTGTTGTGTGTGTTGCTTCATTTTGTTGCAAAGCAATTTCACACGACTTGGATGTGATGGAGAATTTCTGCAAGCATAACAACAGAATAATAAGAACAATAGTGAACAATTTTGTAACGCTCGCAGCACTCTAAATATTGTTCTGTTGCATGCACCTAAATGTATAATTTTTATTAATTGTAGTAATAATAGCGGATTATTTGAAAAATATGTAATGGGTTGAATTTTGAATTATCTAGAACAGTTGTAATTTTTTAATGGAGTGGAATTAGTATGTAGCAAATGAGATGACAGTTTATATATATGCGTGGAAGAAAAAGACATCCTGCGCCAACCCCTTTTTGGGGTTAAAAATAAATTGGGTTAAGATTTAACTGAGACAAATGGGATGATGATTAACTGTACTTCTAGTCATAAATCCCACCCACACGTTCTGAACAGAATTAAGTACGGAGGCTAAAGTTTATAGCTAATTTCTGTCAATAACAAAATATAAGCATTTGTTACAAGTACTTTAAGGTGTCAAGGGTAACAGTTACTGAAAACAATATTAGGTGTTTTCTTAGTGCTTCGTTTGGCCTTAGTGCGTAATAATGGTTTGTAGGTAATTTGTGACACCATCCACGAAGCCTTGTCATCATTCCTTTTGTTATTTACGTGGATATCCTTGTTACATAAACGTGTAGGCAATAATACATTAAACTTGTGCTTACTTAAGTATTCATTCATTCATCACCTTACCTTCAGAAAACATCTGCGATTAATGGTAAATAGATAAACTTCGAAAACAGATTTATAAAGCTTTGAATAGATTTAAAATAAAAAAAGCTGGCTAAATGCACCATATCTGGTGCCTTTAAACTGTTAAAAAGACCACCATTTTTATCAAAATGGTGGTCTTTTTAACAGTTTTTGTTTTCTAAATCTATGTAAAGTTAACTTATGGCCAGTTCGTGCCTAATACGTTCACTTTCAAAGTGGCAATTATTAGTTTTTATCACTAAGTACAAATAATAATGTGCATGCGAATGACGAGTGCAGCGGCTGTGACAACTGGCACAACGACATTTGTGGCGAGGTCTGTGCTTAGGTGAAGTGCAAACGCACTCGTAAATCGGCACACAACCATTTAAACACGCAACATCGTTAACACAAGCGCCAAATTGCTCACAATATCTATGTACAATGTATTTGAACTTATACCTATTTGTCAGTGCGATACAGACAAGTAGGTAAACGACAATATACCGCTCACACAGTTATATGACCTCGCGCCGCAGCCTTCGCCTTTGTCGCGGCTGTAAGTATTAGACGAAAACTTACTTTAATGTACTACTATCACATTGCCCACTAGGTACTCAATATCTTATTACTTTGTTTTGAAAACCCGGGACTTGAGTTTACAAAAGGTGTAACGTTTTAATTTTCATTCTCTACGTGGTAAATATCTACATATTATATAGATATTGTGTAATCTTATTGCTAAGAGCCAAAATAAATCTTAAGTCTGCAACTGTTGTTACTAAAACTCAGTAGGCTTGTAAAAAACCGTATTTACCTCCGTAAGAAATAAAACAACTATAGTAATACAAGATCGAGAGCGTTTTCTTTACGGACAGGTTTATTGAGTTGAACATCGAACATTGAACGGTTGACATGAATGAGGATTCCTTTACTTCGGTATGCTACTCATGCTTGTGCTGTGTAATATCGCTTTTATTGGCAAATACTTAATAAAGTTAGTATTATCTGGAATCCAGAAAAAAAAATTATTTCGACCAGTTTCAGACCAAACTAAGTCAACCGAGAAGATGAAATTAGTTTTGAGGAAATGTGGAGTTCAGTTAACTGATTCATAAAGATACCTTTTTGATAATCATCTAATTTTGTTCTTTTGATTAACGAAGTTAAATTTGTTCAGTTATTATCCTTATCCATTTATTGAATGAGTTCGAAATGACTTTCACCTTCAAAGTTCACGCGTGGTACGAAGCGCATTTGCATTTAGGTAGTATCTTAAGCAAGCTCACTGTAAAAACTATTTTGTGAGGCCTTATTTTAGACATTAAGTAGGTACCTATGAGCCGAGCGTCCTACCAAAAATGACGCTCTTCCATGCAAACTTATATTCTCAATTTATCCCCTTTAGGCGATGAACTTTAAAAAATCCTTCCTAGTTACACGCCCTCGTTATTTAAGGAACTGCAGTGCGATTCTGTAACCATGAGATGGTTGCAGCGTGAAAACGTAGGTGACATGAGCGTGGAGCGGTCATACCAACTAAAATAAATAATAAATGCTAAGGGATTAACACCATTGACAGCTCAAGTCACTCGACTTTTCACGGCGTGATTTTTTACAGAATCGCCTGGCTGTTATGCAAAATTTCATACTTTAAGGCCTTTTTTGCTGTGTAGAAAATCATCAAATGACTTTTACCGCTCAGGGCGGAACGGGAGGGCGTGTAAAACCCACCCGTGTTCCTTCAGTTGCCTGTGCCAGGAGCCACGGTATCTCTTTCTAAAAACCCGCGATCCTTGCAGGCATCGGCCCAAGCATACCCCGTCACTTTGCGCTGATGCGCGCGTAGAAGACAACGCGCCGACCAGGGCCTGGACCTTACTGGGCGGCGAGCTACACATTACTAGCCTCTCGCAAGCCCGTGCTTACGGTGATTGGGAGTCAGCTGTTGACCCTCGACATCCAGGGCGTCTCCTGGCAGCGATTGCCTCTCCCTCACGCGCCCCACTTCCTCCATTGCGAGCATTACTGCTTTGCAAAAGGAGGTGACGGCTTCCCATGCATTCTCGCTCCGTACCATGGCCTGGTCCAGGGCCGGACGTGAGAGATCGCCGCCGTATGCTTTAACCGTGTTCGTCGAGCCGTGGCGTCTCTCCAGCATGCTTTTAGGCCTAAGCAGTTAGTTGTATGTCATTCAATTAAGATTTTTGTTAAGTTGCTAAGGTTTTATAAAGTCTATATATAAACGAAGATAGTTAACATACAGCAAATCGTATTAATCATGCGTGTTGCGTTCAAGTCGTAGGTATTATCTTATTTTTTTTTATCGTTTGTAATAAAGTAAAATGTATATTTTATACACACAATGAATAAAAGATTATAATTTCATTATCTAATAATGTATAATTTCTTTTGTTCCAGAGACAATGTATATAGACACCTTACCGCTCGTGGTTTGGACGCTCTTAGTCACAACGACAAATGTGAGTAATAGAATGTAATTACCTATTATTGATTGCTTAGATAATACCCAGTAAGCCCTGACTAACTCTCTTATTGAACTATTGTCGAACTTTATAATCTCTCTTTCACAGGTAGCGACACAAAGCCAATATGGAATAGGTTTAGGAATAAAACGAGAAGTATTTTTCTTAAATTTAGAAGACGGCTATTTTGGCTGTCAAGTAAACGAATCGACACAAATATTACAATTATATGAATTATCAAAGTTATGCGACGGTGTCAAGGATTGTTATAAGGGATCCGACGAACTCGAGAAAGAGTTGAAATGTACAGGTGAGTCCAGAGCAAATAAATGCAGCCGATGCGTTTCCATTTTTAATTTTCCATAGATAATTTAGTTGCCAAGCCAAGATAAAGCTTATTTCATTGTTAATAATTTAATATTGTAGATGATTGTACCAAAGAAGATGGCGCCCAATGTATAAATGGTCGTTGTCTAAACGGGGTGTGCCATTGTAATGATGGTTTCGGTGGCTGCAACTGCCAGGAACCAGGTATGCACTGTTAATATAATACTTGTAATTATGTTTGTGTCTGCAATAAACGTGTACTTTACTTTCCTGTTGTCTGCTTTTAGATGTAAATGAATGCAAAGAAAGACCATGCGATGTTTTTGCTCACTGTACGAACACGGTTGGTAGTTTCCAGTGTTCGTGTTTCCCAGGCTACGAAGGCGACGGTTTCACTTGCAGAGGTAACGAACTTATCATTAGTCAACATTCGCAATTTGCTAATATTAAGTAATGCATGTGTCTCCTAAAAACCAAAATCAGAAGTTTAATTGAATGATTCATTGTTTATTCTTGAATAGTGACAAGTATAAAGGGTGAATAGTTCCAGAAATATAAGCAAATGAAATAAAATTATGTTTATTTGCAGATATAAATGAGTGCGAGGATCCGGCAGTATCTTCACGATGTGTCGCAAACGCAGAGTGCTGTAATCTGCCAGCTCATTTCATTTGCAAATGTAATCGAGGTTTCGAGGGCGACGGTGAAGAAGAGTGCAGAGGTACTTCACAAAGCTACATTTCCTATGTAATGCATTAATGCCCAAAATCCAAAACGAGTCGTATCGGTTGTAGTGAACGCTTAAAATTAGTATGGTCAATGGCATGTCAGTAGGCAACCTGAACAGTGAAATGACCTTATTGCAACGAAATAAAGCAGTCAAAGTCAGTTAAATCACAATTGACGTGTGGTTGACTGTACAGTCTTAAATATTTCACTAATTACTCAAATATTATAGATATTGACGAATGTCGACGACCTGGTGCTTGTGGAGTGAACGCTGTGTGTCAAAACTATCCAGGAAACTACACATGTGCGTGCCAGTCTGGTTATACCGGAAATGCATTCGATGGCGTAAGTGAATTGGTTTTTCTATATCAAAATTATTAATCACGATATTTGTCAGTGGGTTCTTTTAAAAATTTTTATGAAAATTATGTCTGTGTTTAAAAGGTTATTGAAGTACCTATTAAATGAGTTACGATATGTTGATTACCTTTTCAATTTATTTTGTCCTGTGCGCTTAAAATGTAATTATTTCGTTTGGTATGTAGTGCGTTGATATCGATGAGTGCGCGAACGCCGCGAGCTGTGGCCCCGGCGCAGTTTGTCGCAACGTGGATGGCGGATACGAGTGCAGCTGCCCACCCGGCTACGAAGGAGACCCGCGCGTCGGCTGTCGCGATCAGGACGAATGTGCACACGCTAATTGTGGGATTGCCGCTCTTTGCGAGAATCTCCCAGGCGCTTATCGCTGTCTGTGCCCACCAGGTTTCGAAGGCAACCCAGACGTGCAGTGCACTGGTAAGCCTTTATCTAAGACGCCAGTAGGTGTGACCTAACTCTAACATGTTTTCATTTTCTGTGGTCTAACGCTTTGTGACACTTTAACCTATTCGCGTTTAACGAATCGAGCTGAAAACTACCGGACTTGGACGCTCGGTAGCTTCACGCTTCTACTAATTCGAGCGGTTATAACATTCGAAACATTAATATAGACAAATAAATCGAACTTTTCAGTGAGTCTCCATGTCCGTGTCGTCGGCAACATTGTACTTTTACGACGACCGGACTCATTTTTGTGTTCCAGTGCATCGAAGAATGTGTAACGTTCTTACAATATCATTCTCTACAGTATTTTCTTCTTGTCTCTCGTCGTTTCATCTGTCGCCTTCTGTGTCGTCTTTGTCTCTATCACTTCCTCTTCGTAGTGGCTGTCGGCGTACCTACTGCGTGCGTATGTTTAAAAACGGGTGATCGCGCACGTGGCAGATGTAATTAGAGGTTGCGTTGTTTGTTACACCAGACGTGGATGAATGTAAGAATAGCGAAGCAGTGTGCAGCGAACATGCTCTGTGTACCAACACCCTCGGCAGCTTCGTGTGCACATGCAAACCAGAATACACAGGAGACGCACGAGTGGCGGGCGGCTGCCGTGACATAGACGAGTGCGAGACGCTTGATCATCCCTGCGGCACCCACGCTATCTGCGAGAACGCGGCGCCAGGATACAATTGCGTCTGTCCACAGGGTTATAGAGCCCAACCAGATCCACAAGTTGCTTGCGAACAGGTAATGTTGATGATCAATAACTGGCATTGTTGATTTAAGTTTGTTATAGTTTACACGAATTTTAACTTTCAGGTGGACGTTAACACGTTGTGTAAATCAAACTTCGATTGTACCAATAATGCAGAATGCATAGAAAGTCAATGTTTTTGCAAAGAAGGCTTCGATGCTCGCGGCTCAGTTTGTGTTGACGTTGACGAATGCGCTAAAAATTCTTCTATATGTGGAGGAAATTCACTGTGTATAAATACCCGAGGCGGATTTAATTGCGAATGTGCTAATGGATTTGTCGGTGCTCCACCACGTGTTGCTTGTCGAGCCCCGTGTGAGGATGTGAAATGCAGCGAGCATGCTTATTGTAAGCCGGATGGAATAGAAGCATACTGTGTTTGCGAAGATGGTTGGACATTTGATCCGACAGATATATCGGCAGGCTGTGTCGATGTCAATGAGTGTGATACATCAGTCAGCCCTGTCGGTCGCTGCGGCAACAATGCGCGTTGCAGTAATACACTAGGAAGTTTCATTTGTCAATGCCCTGAAGGATATACCGGCGATGCTTACAAACAATGCACAGATATTGATGAGTGCCAAATTGATAGTGCTTGTGGAGTCGGAGCTGATTGCATAAATCGAGATGGATCCTATGCTTGTGAATGTCCAGAAGGTACTATACCAGATCCTGACCCCAGGGTACGCTGCGTTGAAATACTTACGTGTAAAACCGATAACGATTGCCCTGGTAACGCAGTATGTGACCCTAATTCAAGATGTTTGTGCCCAGAGCCAAATGTTGGGAACGAATGCCGACGTAAGTAATTTAACAGTATAAATTGAAGATATTATTTTCATAAAGTCGTAATTAAAATAATTATTATGTTAATCTTTTACAGATCCTTGTGAAGCTTTGCGATGTGGAAGTAATTCAGAGTGTCTATTGAATGACCAGATTGCACAATGCACATGTAGAAGCGGTTTTGCGGGTGACCCATCATCTCCAACTGGTTGCCAAGATATTAATGAATGTATAGATAATCCTTGTGGTACTGGAGCGGTTTGCAAAAATCTTCCCGGACGTTTTCTGTGTGAATGTCCTGGTACATTCAGCGGTGACCCTTATATTGATGGTTGTGTTCCCGGTAATATGCCGATTGAATGTAGCAGCATTAATCCATGTCCTCAAGGTGAACAATGTATTTTGCATGATGGAGAAAATGTTTGCGTGTGTACACAAGGATTTTCTCGTAGCAAGGAAACAGGATTATGTGAAGATATTAACGAATGTACCCAACACGGTCGATCACCATGTGGTTTAAACGCCATTTGCAAGAATTTGCCAGGTAGCTACGAATGCAAATGTCCGGCAGAATACAGTGGAAACCCATATACGCTCTGTGAAGTATGCAACGATATAACCTGTCAGTGCCAACCACCATACAAAGTAGTAGATGGTAATTGTGTTCTCTCCGGCTGTACAAAAGACAATAAATGTGGAAAAGGTGCAGAGTGTATAGTTATTTCGGACGGAGTAAGCTATTGCGCTTGCCCAGTTGGTTTCTCACAAACAACTGAAGGTTCTTGTGATGACATAAACGAGTGCACATCTGGACAGTCAGCTTGCGGATTTGGTGCAGAATGTGTAAACACAATCGGCTCTTTCACCTGTAAATGTCCTATAGGTTATAGTCAAGATTCAATTTCCGGACATTGCACATTGAATCAAAAGCGATGCATAAGTGATTCGGATTGCTTCCCAAATGAAAAATGTATTCAACCTGGCCAATGCGTGTGTCCACCGCCATTTTATTTAGACGTTACAGATGGACAGAAATGTAAAAGTCCATGTGAAAGATTTACTTGCGGAATAAACTCTAAATGTACACCAAGTGATCCACCTCGATGCATGTGTCTGACAGGTTTTGAAGGAGATCCGTACACGGGATGTACTAACATGAATGAATGTCATAGTGCACCATGTGCTTTTGGTGCAATTTGTCATGACCAGAAAGGTGGTTATCGCTGTGAGTGTCCTTCAAACATGGTTGGGGATCCCTACAAAAGCGGATGTAAGTATTATAATTATCAGTATGAGTTAACAAGCTGTTATATGTCTTCATCAGAAAATTATTTGATAATAACAAATTGCACATTTGTTTTCTAGGTGCAGCCGAAGAAATTCCAACAGAGAAGCGTTTATGCAGTGCAGATGATGAATGTCCCAATACTCTCGCATGTTTGAATAGTACCTGCTTGTCTCCTTGTACCAGTGTTTCATGTGGACTGAATGCCTTTTGTGAAGTAGACAATCATGCGGCTTGGTGTCGCTGTAATCCTGGTTACACCAAACCTGAAGGTGGCAAATGTATTTCCGGTAAGCACCATAAAACCTGAAGTTTAAATTCTCTTATCATTTAATTACTGACGAAGTAATAATCGATGTATGTTTTAGGATGTGACACATATTCATGTGCATCTGGCGCTCAGTGCATAATATCGAAGACCGGACCTACATGCGTCTGTCCCGAAGGGACGGTAGGCAATCCGTTCCCCGGAGGAGCATGTAGAAGAGATACTTGCGGGTCTGGCATACCTTGTGAGCAACCATTGATGTGTGTGGCGGGCCGTTGCCGACAGCGCTGCGAGGGTGTGGTCTGTGGCGTTGGAGCTTCGTGCGATCAACAGAGTGGCAAATGTGTTTGCAACGCATTCTTCGTCGGAAATCCAGATTTACTGTGCATGCCACGTGAGTAACGAAACGTATAATTTTGTTCAAAATATATTTACTAACTTGTAAAGTAAAATGTAATGTCAAATTGTTATTGGTTTACAGCTATTTCTCCACCATCTTGTGAGCCTGGATGTGGGCAAAACGCACATTGTGTCTACGGGCAAAATAATGCTTGCAAATGTAACAAAGGCTTTACTGGAAATCCATATAAAACGTGTTTACCTCGAAGACAAATAACATGTGCTAAAGCCTCTTGTGGTCGCAATGCAGTTTGTCAACAAACAAGATCTCATGTTGAATGCTTGTGTCCCCCTGGGTATATAGGAAATCCTAATATACAATGTACAGATATAGATGAATGTAGTAGTAAACCGTGTGGGGAAAATGCGATTTGTATAAACACACCTGGAAGTTTCAGTTGTATATGCAAAAGCCGATATGTAGGAAATCCTTACGAATTATGTTCACAAGTTTCCATTTCTAAATGCGCTGATGGCACCATTTGTACATGTTCTCGTAACGCTACATGCCCTGAAGGCTATATCTGTGAAAAATCAAAATGTGTTGATGTTTGTCGTTCAATGTTGTGCGGTCCTAAATCTATCTGTGAAGAAGGTAGCTGTCATTGTCTTCCGGCGCATAGTGGTAATCCTAATGATTTACAAAGAGGATGTGTCCCTGATAATAAATGTCTGGTAGATGGGGATTGCAAAGATTCTGAAATATGTTTCCAAGTAGCTAAAAATGTTCGAAAGTGCGTAGACTCTTGCAGTAAACTACAGTGCGGTCCAAATTCTCTTTGTATTGGAGCTAACCACCAAGCTCATTGTATATGTGCAGAAGGATATATTGGAAAACCTACGGACGTAAAAACAGGTTGCCATTTACGTGAAGTACCCCCTGAGACCGAATGTAATACAAACAGTGATTGTAACGAACCTCAGGTTTGTATTTCAGTAGATGGCACCGCGAAGCGATGTTTCGATCTGTGCTCAACAATAGCTTGTAGCGCTAATGAAGTTTGCCGAGTTGTAGAAAACAATCCACGCTGCGAATGTAAAGATAGTTTTCTTTGGAATCCTGTTAATTCTAATTGTGAACAACCCTCAACTCCAAATTGCGATTCTGACGACGATTGCGATGATAATAGGTCTTGTGAAAAAGATGTTCTTGGAGTTAATAAATGTGAAGACAGTTGTTTGCTATTCACCTGTCCGCAAAATTCAAAGTGTATAACTAAAAATCACAAAAGTCAATGTGAGTGTCTGGCTGGCTTTGGAGGAAATCCAAATGATCGTGACGGTTGTACAGCTATTAACAAAAATGAATGCTCAGATGATGTACAATGTAGGGAAAATGAAGTGTGTAAACATGTTGGCGACGTTAAAAAATGTATTTCTGCTTGCCAACAAGTTATCTGTGGTCCTAACGCTGTTTGTGTTACTAACAACCACATTGCAAAATGCCAGTGTCCATCAGGTCCATTTACCGGAAATCCAAATGATTTAGAAAAAGGATGTCAATCTGTGCCTTGTATTTACAATGCGGACTGTCTTTCACATGAATTATGTAACCGTTTGACACACACATGCATGAACGTTTGTGGAGAAGACTCGTGTGGCGAAAATGCTGTCTGTATAGCTGAACATCATAAAGCAAGTTGTCAATGCCCTAATGGTTATAAACCGGACCCCATACCAGACGTTAACTGCAGAAAGATTGAAGTTTGCAATCCCAATCCGTGCCATTCTACTGCTATTTGTGAGCCCAGACATTCATCATACGTATGCAGATGCCCAACAGGTTATGTGGAAGATTTAAGTGGGGGTTGCAGAAGACAAGACGAATGCGTAAAAGGTGATGAGGACTGCCCGTTAGAAACCACATGTGTTAACAGTCGTTGTGTTAATCCTTGTGACGGTGCTTGTGGAATCAACTCCCTATGCAAAGTAGTTAACAGAAAAGCAATTTGCGTATGTCCTGATGGATATGAAAATATAAAAGGCAATGCATGTAAGAAAAAAATATTGGTTTGCTCAAGTGAACTGGATTGCAATGGCGACGTTTGTTCCAATGGTCAATGCTTTACAGCCTGTAAAAATTCAAGCCAGTGTGACCCAGGCGAAGCATGTGCAAACAATTTCTGTATAACACAGTGCAATAAGCATTCTCAATGTGGTATAGGGCAAGCTTGTGTAGGAGGACAATGTTTGATTGGTTGCAGAAGTCAAGAAGACTGTCCAAGCGAAGAGGCTTGTGTAAATAGCAGGTGTGTAAATCCATGCTTGTCAACTAGAGCTTGCGGCCCGAATGCAATTTGTTCGAGAATTAATCATAATACCAAATGCGAATGCCCCCTTGGATTTCAAGGTTCACCAACTCCTCAACAAGGTTGCGTGAGGAAACCCAGTACATGCTCGAGAACATCAGAGTGTCCCCCAGATCACATGTGCATTGGATATCTTTGTCAAGTACCGTGCCAAGATAATTCTGGATGTGCTATTGGAGAAAAATGTAGTGATAATAGATGCCACAAAATCTGTCATTCAAGTAGTAACTGTTTACATGGAGAACATTGCAGCTCTGGTTTATGCATTCCAGGCTGTAAAACAGGGTCTGACTGCTTGAACAACCAGATGTGTAATTCAGGACAGTGTCAATGCCTTCCTGGATTTGAATTAAACAGCGATGAATGCACAAATATAAACGAATGCGTAGAAAATCCTTGCCATCCATCAGCGCAATGTGTAGATACGCCAGGTTCTTATAAATGCGTTTGTTCAGTTGGAGCCATCGGTGATCCTTATACGAGTGGCTGTTTATTACCAAATCAGTGCAGAAGCGATAGCAAATGTGAGGACTCACTTGCCTGTATAAGAGGAAAATGTTCCAATCCATGTCAAATCAAAACATGTGGTCTCAACGCATTGTGTACAGTTGTCAAACACAGAGTTGTATGCGCTTGTGAGAAAGGTTTCCTCGGAAATCCACTCGATAAAAAAATCGGCTGCTTTAAGGTGGAATGTATAGATGACACTGATTGTTCAAGTGACAAATTCTGCAACACAAAAAATAACAAATGTTCTGGTAAGTGCTTTTTTCGCAGAATGTGCAACACGTTGCGACCAATACTTGGCAATAAAGGCAAATTTTAGCCTTCTTATTAGAGTAATGGTCGCAAATGTGATTAGCGTACCTTATTTTTTGAAGGCCAATTTTCAAAATAAAATGTCTTTATTTGCAGATAAATGTGAGGAAGGATATTGTCAAGGTGGAATATGTAGAATAGAAAACCATAAGGCTCTATGTACATGTTCACCAGGATATGATTTCGTGAATAATGTTTGTGAAGATATAAATGAGTGCTTAAATAATCCTTGCCCCTTGAATGCGAACTGCTTAAACAATCGTGGATCATATACGTGTAGTTGTGTAAATGGAACTATACTAGATGCAGCAACAGGAATTTGCAGATCACCAGGAGAATGTTTTTCTGACGGTGATTGTTCCGAGAAAACAAAATGTAACAACCATTATTGCATCGACCCTTGTGAAAAGTCTTCACCCTGTGGTGAAAATGCTGAATGCTTAGTTGCAAATCACAATCCCATTTGTGAATGTCCGCCAGATAGTCAAGGCGATCCCTATAAAAAGTGTACCAAATTTGAATGTATTAAAGATAATGATTGCTCGTCAGAGGAGGCCTGCGTTAATTATAAATGCAAAAACTCCTGCAGCATACCTCGCGCGTGCGGTAAAAATGCTGACTGCCTCTCAAGGAACCATATCGGCCATTGTTCATGCTCATCCGGATTTACGGGAGATCCTGTGCTTGGTTGTGTTCCTATTCAGTATTGTACGGACGATAGAAGCTGCTCGTCGGGAACTAAGTGTATTGACAATTTATGTGTTGGTAAGTGAAAAAATTACCTTCAGAAATAAATGTAATTTTCTTTAGTTTTTTAACATCGTTAAATTAATTTATATTTTTCAGGTATTTGCAAAAATTCAAGAGACTGCTTAAATGACCAACTTTGCATCCAAGGCACCTGCCGGGTAACTTGTGACTCTAATAGTACCTGTCCAGATTTCCAGTTTTGTTTAAACAGCATTTGTAGCAAAGAAATACAATGTTCAGCAAACGATGATTGTGCTGATGATGAACGATGCACCGTTGGAAGGAAAGGGGTGCCGCAATGCCTTAAAGTGTGTGAAAGACATCCCTGCGGAAGACAAGCATTGTGTGTTGGTAAAAACCATCAACCTACATGTTCGTGTGCCCCAGGATTTTTCGGCGATGCTCTACAAGGATGTAAAAGAAAAGAATGCGACATGGACACACAATGCACTGAAGATAAACAATGCCATCAAAATATGTGTAAAATTGCTTGTCTAGTAGAAAATACATGCGGCGAAAATTCCATCTGTTCCTCAGAGAAACATAAACATGTATGTTACTGTCAACCTGGCTATACGGGTGACCCTATAATAGGTTGTGTTAAAATAAATAGATGCGCTTCTAATCCATGTGGTAATGGTGCTGAGTGTAAAAATCTAAGGGATCGAGCTCTATGCTCTTGTCCCGCGGGATATGTAGGAAATCCGTACGAGGAGGGTTGCCGCAAAGCTCAGGAGTGCAGTTATAACAGAGACTGCCCTACAGTAGCCCGTTGCACAGTAGTCGATGGGATTCGAAAATGCACAGGTTAGTTTAACTTTTAAAACAATATACTCATCATAGGTCTATTATTTACTCCTACTATAAAATCTAAGACTTTTTTCTGTTTTTATAGATGCCTGTGAAACCATTAAGTGTGGAGTTAATTCTGAGTGTATTGCTTCAAGACACACTGGTCAATGCAAATGTAAGATTGGATATGTTGGAAATGCTGCTAGTGATAAAGGCTGTAGACTTCGTGAAGTGTCATGTAAGCAGCGAAGCGATTGTGGTGAAGATCAATACTGCCACAAGGGTCTTTGCAAAAGTAAGTTTTACAATAGGGGTAATTTTTCCTCTCTATTCTCACAAACTTCTCTGGAAACAACGTCATAATAAATAAATATCAATTTGTTTCTAGGTTTATGCCTCGTGGACGAAGAATGTGGATCAAATGAGAAATGTTTCAATGGGCAATGTCTTAACCCGTGTCAAATGGAGAAAGCCTGTGGTTTGAATGCTATATGCCGCACAGACAATCACGTGGTTCAGTGTAGTTGCCCTCAAAGTTTTACAGGAAATCAAGACATGGAATGTGTTAGAAGTAAGAATATTTTTTATGACATTTCAAAAAAAACCCTTAAATTGGTTATGCACAGAATTTAACAAACATACGCAAGTCTGTTTTGATCCTTGCATCTCTGTAAATGATCCCTGTATAATTATGATTTCTTGTTCCACTAATCTACTTATGTTTAATTTTTATCTTTCTTCAGTGCCCAGGTTATGTGGTTCAGCTGGTGAGTGTGAAGATGATTACATGTGTCAAGATTCCATGTGTCTTCCGAAGTGTATAGCCGACGAACAATGTGCTCTTAACGAACGATGTTCAAAAGGCACTTGTTTATGTAAGTATAACACTCACTGATATATACATA